>JAAGKR010003139.1:2815-79660 GCA_011419295.1 Clarias macrocephalus
GGGCATGGGGGGGGGTCCTAATAAGGTCTCTGTGTAAGGGCTATCTCTTAAAATGAACAGAACACACATATAGGGTTGAATAAGTGACCTGGCACAAACACACACACACACACACATACACACACACTCAGTGAGGGGCAATGCAACTGAAGGTAAGACCAGTTTTAGTCTTTTTACTTCCATGTAGTTTCACTACATAACATCTGTTACATGAGATTACGCAATAAATTATTCATCGTGAATGAACTGGTATAATTCATACGACATATCGCTCGTTCTGTCTTTCTTTGCTACATATTTGTATTTATTTTTGCATGATGTTAGAGACATCAGTTGGAGTGAAATGACAGGAAGGTTTATGTGATCATCTTTTTCTCATGTAAAAACAATGATGTGTTGGACAATAAATGTCATTTATATTTTGATTATGTTTTAGCCAATATGATCATATTTCATGCAACAGTAATGAATATGAAATTGTGCTTTAATAATTGAAGATCTTTGAATATATATATATTTTTTTTTTATTCAATGTTTTTCAATGTTAATCTTATATATTTGGGTTTTTAAAAAGTGTCTCTTCACCTCAATGCTATATTGTATGTAGTACTTTAGTGTAGATGTTTAGCTTAAACCACATAGTTGAATGTTACCTAATGTCAGATTATTTAAAATCTGGAAATTACTTAAAATTTGTGTTTTCCCCCTCAGTATAACATGCTAGTCTAGTCTGCTAGCAAACATTAGCATTCATTGTTCCTGCTGGGTCTGCAGGCTTGTTAACTGCGTTGTGTGTTAAATCTCAGCAGGTTATACAGAACATCGTAGTTAAGCTTGATAGCTAAATACAAGCGAGCTGGTGGGAAAACTGTTAGTGAAATCAACAACTCTTTTGACTTTGAGCTAGGTAGCATTGCCGCGGGTCATGCCTTTGTTCACTATGGGGTCCTCGGGTCCCCAGATTGATATGGCTTATAAGGGAGCATGACAAGTTTCCAGGGTCCCCAGTTCTAGGGTCCTGTGTTCCTCTGGTCTATACAGCACAATAATGAAAAACTTATTTAAAAAATAATAATAAAAAAAAAGCCCAGAAAATTATTAAACTATTAATTTTAAAGAGAATAAATGTTAACAGAAAAACATGCTCGGGAAGGTAGGATCCTGGGAACATACAGTAGGCAACGCACCCGCTATGCAGTAGTGCGGTGTAGCCAAAGCTATTTAAACTGATCGGACAATGATTTATAAAATATTTTATATTTCAATCCTTTTAAATGTTTTTAATCTCATCCATATTGTGTGAGCATGTTCGTGTTGCTACTGTAGCAGCGTGAGGACTCTTCACACAGGTCGGTTATGAACACACTGCACCCCCCCCCCCCTCGATAAGCACAATGTGTGTTAGGGGTGTTGAGGCTGAATCAGGATGTAATTCATGTCAAACCGGGCGTCGGTGAATTCGTGCTGATTAGACAGCTTGAAGATCGTCTTATCTCTGTTTGCCAGAGTGTGTGTGTGTGTATGTTTGAATAGGATAGTTGGAGTGTAATCGGAGACACAAGGAAGGTTATTAAGGTCAGCATTAGTGTACAGTAAGTTAATGTTGCTGTGAAAGTGAGCAGTGAGCAGAGCTGATGCTTATAGAACGTACTGTTTTATTTAATCAGGGTTTTTTTTTACGATTTAGCTTAAGGGCCAAACCAGTGCTGATTTATTTGATAATATCTGAGCTGAGGGGCGTTCAAGTCAAACCGGGACTTGTGATACAATTTCTGGTGTAAAGGTGTAAAAGCAATTGACATTTTCAGAAGACTTCAAGCACAGTACAGTGATACGACTCTTAACTGCAGTCAAACTTTTGAATGGTGCAAATGTATTAAAGAAGCCTGTACGTCCGTGATTGACGATCCTGGCTGAGGTGGCTCAGAGCCCATGTACTGTATATTCGGCAAGTGGGACGCCTGATCTATGAGAATCGATGGATAACCTGTCACAACCTTGAGGAACAAGGTACACACCTGAACACACACTCATTCAACACATTTAGGCATTTGGCAGATGACCTTATCCAGAGCGACTGTCTAAGCAGTTGAGGGTTAACAGTGGCGACTTGGTGGTCGTTGGGTTTGAACCTGGGACCTTCCGAACCTTAGTCCAACGTTTTAACCCCTGATGCCACACCACTTGCACATCACAGGAACTGGGCTGGGAGTTACTGACACATCCGCCGTACAGTCCTGACCTCGCACCAAGCCATTTCCACATGTTTGGGTCATTAAGGGAGTTCCTGGGAGGCCGGCGTTTCAGTCATGACTCAGTCCAATGCTGGCTTCAGTGTACTGAGAAAAGTTTCTACCTTGATGGTATCCGAACACTAGTGAAGCGTTGGACATTAGTGTAGCAGGGGATTATATAGAGAAATAAAGGAAGCTTATTACTCCTATTTATTACTACTATTGAAGGTTTAAAGTTTTACTTTCATGACTGTGTTCTGTTATTCTGCACAAAAGTCCCGGTTTGACTTGAACTCCCTCGTAACACTTTTTAACTGATACAAGGAGTCCCAGGGTGATGTGTCCCACTTTCAAATATGATAGACAAACTTGAAGATATTTTCACATCATTTTACCCATATCTTGTTTTCTCCCCATGTTTGATTACCCCAAATCACTGGGATAGCTACAGTATGCACACGTGATGTAGAGATGTCTTGTGTGTGTGCCTCTATGTGTGTGTGTGTGTGTGTGTGTGTAACGAGCAGGTTTGATGATGGCTGCTTTAAATCCGATGGAGTGGATCAGGAAGAGCAGGGGCTCACGGCGCCTCGTGCTGGTGGTGGTGTGTGTGGCTCTGCTGTTGGATAACATGTTGCTGACTGTCGTCGGTGAGTCAGGAGCTCTTCAGACCTTAACATCTCATGCTAATTTAGCAATTTATCATCATTAGGAAAAAGAAAAAAGACGTGCCATGGTGGTTTAGTGGTTAGCACTGTGGCCTCGCATGTCCAGGGTCGGGGTTTGAGTCCTACCTTGCGCTCTGTGTACGTGGAGTTTGCATGTTCTCCCCACACTCCCCAAAACATGCAGATGAGACTAATTGGCATTTCCAAATTGACCATAGTGTGTGAATGTTGATTGGAGGTTGTACCACATTTGCAAAAATGGGAATAAATACAGTGGTCACTACTGGCCTCCAAGGTCCCTAGTTGCACAACAGAGGTTCTTACAAGAACGGATGGATGGATGGATTTATTCATAACCCTTATTCAAGAAACATTTGTTTGCTGCAAATCACTTCTTTGGTTATTATCCAGGTAAGGCCTCAGCAACCACTTTATTCTGGTCAGGGTCATAGTAGATGGGGGGTGTGTCCCCGGAACGCTGAGTCTGAGGCAGGAACACACCCTGAATCAGATACCAGTCCAATGCCAGGCAGCATTTACATACACATGAGCAAGGAGGAAAACACACATCACATGGAAAACAAAACTCACATGGACATGGACAACTTCACACCAAAAATAAACTGTAAAAAGTTTGCAGGCTGGTACAAAAAAATGGTTTTGGTCCTCATAAAACGACATTACGCCATAAAATATGCATAATTAGGGACGTGGTCATTTTGAGTGACGACTGCATGATGCTATGCATCACTTTAGCTAGCCAGCTAACTGGAGTTGTTTTAGTTTAACCAGCGAGAAATGTAGTAGCTGACGTGGGATGACGCAAAGTTCAATTAAGTGCAAAGAAACATTAGTACTGTATATAGATTAACATTAGCTAGCTAAAGCTAAGATAGATAGCGTGTGGTAAGAGAGGGAGGGCGGTGTTCCAACCAACAGTAAGCACAGTTAGCTCAGACTAATTTGCCCATTTATGGATTAACCGGGATGTAGGCGGAGTCAGCTCCTCCCAATAGCTTCCGCTATTAAGCTTCCAAACCGCTCTTCAGAAAACTTGGGTATTATCACAAAGGGTTTGTCCTGACTTCAGGAATTTGCAAACAAACTGCATTCAGGGTAAGGAATGAAGTGTAAAATATTAAACAACATTACACGAGTAATAACATTTTCTTGATCATCTTCCTTCTCCTTTGCTCGCCAGTTCCCATCATCCCAACCTTCCTGTACGCCATGGAGCATCAACCGAGTCAGCTTTCCTCCTCCTCTTCCTCCACTTCCTCTCTGTCTCGTCCCACCATGGACCAGCCCACCTTCTCCTCCATCATTTCTCTGTACGACAACGTGACCTACACCAACACCAACCCAGTGACCCGGGATAACCCCAGAGACTCGACTGTCGCCCCAATCTCCAACGGGAACGCCAGCGTCCCTGACTCGCCCCACTGCAAGGACGACAGGAAGTTCCTAGAGGACGAGAACGTAAGAGTCGGCCTCATGTTCGCCTCCAAAGCTATCGTGCAGCTTCTGGTCAACCCATTCGTGGGTCCACTGACCAACAGGTGCGTAGATAAGCTACTATCCCTGTAAACAGATGTGCAGCTGATTTGTGATCTGTGCTTTCTTCTTTTTCAGGATCGGGTACCATATCCCCATGTTTGCTGGGTTCGTCATCATGTTTGTCTCCACCATAAGTACGCAAAACATACAGTCCGGTAACACTTGAACATTGAACGTGTACATCTCATACAATAACAGGCCAGCACATCAGCAGTATCTAACTCGAGATCTCTCAATGACAGTAGCTGAAAAAATTCGAATAAACACGTCTTGCTGTATTTTTAGAATCGTTGTCACTTTTATTTAACTACAGAAATGTTGTCACGCTTTAAAAATTTGCACATATGGCTGTATAGGCGAAAATAGGTCTCATTTTGCTTTTAGAAAAGTTGTCAGGTTTGAGTCATCCTGCCACAATTACAGTTAAAGTTCCCATAACACTGATTTACCAAAATATACAAGAGGCGTTCAAGTCAAACTGGGACTAGCGATGAACTTTCTGGTGAATGACGTTGGAAAAGAGATCGACATTTACTTCTCAAGAAGACTTCAAGCACAGGACGGTGATGAGACTCTGGATGATGCAAACGTTTTAAAGACGGCTGCAGTCGTTTCCGTGAATATTCAGCGAGTGAAACGCCTCATCCTTGAAAATCGACGGAGAAGAGACGCATCTGTGTGTGAACTGTACACACAAGCATTCACCAACACGACTTGCACATTACAGGAACTCGGCTGGGAGTGATTTGGACATCCCTCGTACAGTCCTGACCTCGCTCCAAGCCATTTCCACATGGGGTTCCTGGGAGGGTTTCAGATGTGAACCAGAAAAACAAATATGGGGAACCAATCAGCCTCATCCTTTTTGTATGGCTCTTAGTCGAGGTTAGCTCTACTATCTGCGCTCTTCTGCAGACATCAGATCACAATTGCCTCATGCATTACATCGTGACGTGTTATTATGGCAGTACCAGCCCAAGACCTGGAGGCCTCTGCCATGAGGTTACCACAATGTCCTCAAAGATTCAACATCAACCTCACCTTGAGAAAGAGCTGAATTGAAAACGGTCCGCGTGCACGGGCCTGAGAATATGAACCGGAATCTAAGGTTTTGCACGCGATAGCCATACAGTATGTTTTACACCTGACAGTAAACACACACCGTATACAGTATTTTATAGCCAGGATTCATTTTAGAAATAATTGTCTGTTCATTATCGGCACTTTGATTCGTTAGAATGAAGGTAGAATGGGTGTGGTTTGTGGGTGGGTGTTTTGTTTTAATGGCTTGCTTTAATCTAAAATAATAAGGTTATGTGTGTGTGTGTGTGTGTGTGTGTGTGTGTGTGTGTGTGTGTGTCTGCTGTACAGTGTTTGCTTTCTCGGACACATATGCGTTGCTGTTTTTCGCTCGTTCCCTCCAGGGCATCGGCTCCTCCTTCTCTTCTGTTGCAGGTACAATGTGTGTATGTGTGTGTGTGTGTGTGTGTGTGTGTGTGTGTGTGTGTGTGTGTGTGTGTGTGTGTGTGTTGTATGAGGAGGGGCATGTATTTATTTCTTTATGGTGATCAAATGTCCCTATACCATACTGACTGGATCGTGTGACTATTTTCTTTCCCTCGTGTGCACATTAACACTTCCCTAATGATTTATTTAAACTACATTATTGTGCCGTAAAAATAACAAATGTAGATTATTAGAATAAGATTTGAATTTGGTGTAGACAAAGGAGTCGGATTATATGGCTTAAGTATATCTGGAGCCAAAGTAGATATGTTACTTTTTGTATTGTGTATTGTGTGTGTGTGTGTGTGTGTGTGTGTGTGTAGGACTGGGCATGCTGGCCAGTGTGTACACTGATGATAACGAGAGAGGGGTTGCCATGGGGATAGCACTAGGAGGACTCGCTATGGGTGTGCTCAGTGAGTTGGGTCACAGTAATCACTAATTAACACAGAGAGGGGTTCAGCTGTTAATTGGGCTGATGAATGTAAGTGTGTGTGTGTGTGTGTGTGTGTGTGTGTGTGTGTGTGTGTGTGTGTGTGTGTGTGTGTGTGTGTGTGTGTTGCAGTCGGCGCTCCTTTCGGCAGCGTCATGTACGAGTTTGTGGGTAAAAGCTCTCCGTTCCTCATCCTGGCTTTCCTGGCTCTGTTTGATGGAGGTGAGCGTGAAATGCTCGAGATTCTTCCTTTCTCATCATTTTCTGGTTTTATTTATTCATCTACTTTTTCTTTTCTTTGTTTTTCTTTTTTATTTTATGAAAAAAAAAAAAAAAAGCACTCCAGCTTTGCATCCTGCAGCCCTCTAAGATATCTCCCGGGGTAAGCAGGACACCTCACATCTCTACACACCAGTTGACAGCTGCAGTCCCAGTTTGACTCGAACGACCCTCATACAGAGTCATGACAAAGTTACACAAAAGTTACACAAAGATAACCAGAGTAAACACAAAATGCAGTTTTTTAAATGATGATTTCATTTATTAAGGGGAAAAAAAGCTGTTCAAACTTGCCTGGCCCAATGTGAAAAAGTAATCAACCCCCCCCCCCCCCCCGAACCTATTACAGTAACTGCAATCACGCATTTGCGATACCTGACAATAAACTTAGTCTTTGTCCAAGCCACTCCAAACACATAATTTTTTTGAGCCATTCAGTGATGAACTAAATGTTGTGTTTGGAATCATTGTCCTGCTACATAACCCAAGCTGAAGGCTGGACATTCTCCTTCAGGATCAGGTAGAGCGCAGAATTTCCATCAATTATGGTAAGTCGTCCAGGTCCTGCAGCTCCATTTGTGGATCTCAACATGATTCGCTGGAGTCCCAGAGCCTTAGAAATGACTTCTTTTAACAAGAAACAAGTACTTTGTTTCTCATCTGTTCTTAAATTTTGTTAGATCGTGTTGCCTTTTGAGATCCGATAGGTTCTGTTTGAGTGATTTCTTGATTCAACGGGTCTGGCAGTAATCAGGCCTGGGCGTGGCGAGTGAAATTTAACTCAGCTTTCCAGAAATCACAGTTTATTCACGATTTTTAGGGGTGCAATTACTTTTTTTCACATTGGGCCAGACAGCCTTTTTCTTTTGATAATTGAAATCATTATTTAAAAACTGCGTTTGGTATTTACTCGGGTTATCTTTCTGTAATATAAAAAAATTGATTGATGATCCGGATCATTTCGCTGTGACAAATATACTAAAAATGTAAAAAAAAAAAAAAAAAAGAATTCAGGAAGGGGGCAAATACTTTTTCATGGCACTGTATATACTGTATTTGGAATGAATATTTCAATTAAAATTGAAGGTATATTATAATGCATACCTGTGTAAGCTGTGTTCTGTTCCAGCTCATAAAAACGTTTCAGGAGTAAAAAGCTTTAATTGTGGAATTTAGCGTTTTGACTCGACATGGAACGAGTGTGTTGTGTTTTTCTGTTGTCAGAGTGTGGAGGGTACACCACTGCTCACACTCCTAAAGGACCCGTACATTCTCGTCAGCGCAGGTTTGTGTGTGTGTGTGTGTGTGTGTGTGTGTGTGTGTGTGTGTGTGTGTGTGTGTGTGTGAGACTGACCTTTGCCCTAATGTCAGCAATCTGTTGAAGCCACGCCTGTGTGTCGCGCTCATCACATGCACATTTTGGGTCGTAATATCAAATCCTGAATATTTTCCAGAACGATACAGTTTTTTTCCTCCAAGGTTGTACTGATGACCTGAGCTTGTTCGCAGGATCTTTGTGCTTTGCCAACATGGGCGTGGCCATCTTGGAGCCTACACTGCCTATATGGATGATGCAGACCATGTGTTCACCAAAATGGCAGCTTGGTAAGAATCTCCCTTCATTACAGAGATAAGATAAAGTAAACAACCTGCACACAAAAAGACAGAATATGTCCGATTATTTGATGCTGTGTTCTAACTAGTCTCCTAAATACACTCATTAGTCATAATATTGAACCAGTAACGTTGGCGGTGGATCCTTTGGGTGCTGGGGGTTGGGGGGAGGGGGGGGGGGCGTCTCCGTCGATTGGCCTTGATTGTCCGGTGAATCCCAAGGATGCTTGAACGGTTTGTGATCTGGGGAATTTGCAGCTCTTTGCCTGCCACGCCCATGTGCCATGGGCTGTGGTTCACTGGGTGGCTTTCTATCATGGCCAGCATTGACTTGACTTTTTCTTTTTCTTTCGATGATTAGTGCTTTCTGTTGGATCGGGTTGCCTTTGCTCCCGGCAGGCATCGGGTGGAACCTTGGTGCCCACGATCCTGGCTCCAGTTTGATACCCTTTTAATTGGTGATCAATGTTGTTCTGTTCACCTGGTGAACATGGTGAAGGAACATGATGGAAAAGGTTACAGTAAAAAGCTTCAGTGTCATCCATCCAAATCCATCCAAAGTTCAATATTCCGCAGGTGAAAAGTTCATGGAACTACAGCTTCATGAGTAGCTGGGTTACACGGGATTTCACAAAGGAAGGTGAGACAGAAGCCAGCAGTCAGTTGCAGGATGATCTGAGAACAATTGCTGGAGAACAATATGCACTACAATCATCTCAGTTCCTACACTTCCCGTCGTGTAAAAAGGAACAACCTTCTGGAGCAATATACTGTAATATATAAGGGAAATACCCTATCGTCTAACAGATTGTGTGTTTGATCCCAGGAGTCCCATAACTCCCACACTGAAGCATGAACATGATACGGTTCTGCTTGTTTGCAAATGGTTTTGGGGCATCGGAGGTAACACAAAGACACAAAGCCGATGACGACCCCAAGCACACAGCCTGAATAACCCGAGAGCACCGCGCATGGCCGAGCCCAACTCCCGGCTCGAAGCCCGATAACAAACTGTGGTGGATTTTTTCAATTCCGTGTCCACCCTCTGACCCTGGGGAATTGAAGACGGTTGGGACGAGAGACAAAAATGAGGGTCAAAAATAAACCAAAAAACTAAACTAATTACTGTACGTCTGACTGGGTGACTTGTCTTCAAGCTCTAATCACAGATAAATACCACAAGTACTAACGTTGGTCACGTGTGTGCCTGATACGTCCCACCTTTTTTTTTTTTACAAAATCAAAAGACATTATATGTGTAAATCTGAAGTGAGGTTCTCATATCCAGTATAATAAATACCCCAAAACAGGCATTTTTTAGGATTTTATTCCGAGCATTTTATATCCATTACTTTGGTTATGTCTTTCAAAGCAAGAGGCTGGAATCTCAGTCTTTACCTTTGATCTAAAAGACGGAAAGCAAAAAGGCGAGGTGGCTCCAGACGTCTCCACGGGACATCAGTGCCTCAGGGTAGTACATTATTTGCTTTTTCGATGAGGCTCAGTCGCCTGATCAAAAGCACTGATATGTCTGAGAAAGTATTTAGGAGACGCCGGACGGCGCGTGTGTGCTCGGCCTGTTTTTATCTGTTGACGTCATGAGCTCTATCCACTGATCAGGCTGCTGATATTGCAGGGGTCGCGTTCCTACCAGCGAGTGTGTCGTACTTAATCGGAACGAATCTCTTCGGCATGCTGGCCAACAAAATGGGCAGGTGAGGTGCCTTTTACATATCGACATACTGTAGAAATAACATTCAGTTGTGCGTACTGTACCGTAGGTCGAATGTGTGAGGGGCGTTCAAGTCAAACCGGGACCCCCGGGAGATTTCTGGTGCAGGAGCGATTGACATTTACAGAAGACTTCAAGCACGGTTCGGTGATGAGAGTCTGAGCCGCAGTGAAACATTTTAACGATGCAAATGATGCAAAATGTAAACACGGAACGTCCTTAGAATTCGACGGATTCAATTTCCGCCAAATTGCAGAAAATATGCATCCGTCTGTGGATGCTGACCATTTCCACATGATTGGGGCAATAAAGGAGTTCCTGGGAGGCCGTGAATCAGACAGGCAGTGCAATCATGGCTCCGGTGTACTGAGAAAACCTTGATGGTGTCCAAGCACTAGTGAAGCACTGGGGTAGTGTAGCAGGAGGTTATATAGAGAAATAAACCCTCAAAACCCTCAAAACAATCAAAAGTCCTGGTTTGACTTGAACGCCCCTCTCAGATGGCAAGAAATGACAGAGACTGAGCCCACTGACTTTACCATAACCCTGACCCTCCCCAGGTGGCTGTGCTCCATGATCGGCATGGTGGTTGTAGGCATCAGTCTCCTCTGCGTGAGTAACCGCGGCTCCTCGCTTAATTAACGTGTCTGTGGACAAACGGCAGAACAATCCTGCGAGCAGATAATAGCTGACACACACACATTCGCCACACCTTCCTTTGCCGACTCGCTCATTACACCGGATGGATTTATGAATGTGGTTTATGACACTGTCGTATACTTTTATCTGTTTCCAAAAAAAGGTCCACAGGACGTCAAAAAGGAGAAAAAAATCAACAAATCTCTTTCTTCCTTAGCCTTCCTCGCACGTCAGAAATATAAACAGATATAATTTTGATAGCTCTACCTATTATCTTGCATCACCTTTAAGCCTCGGTAGGTTTTCAAACTTTTTGAGTGAGTGAGCATAAATGTAAGAGCCGAAAGAAATAACGACTCGACTGTAGTTATTCGTTCTTTAAACATATTTATTTTGCTTGAATAAAAAAAACGACTATTTTCATAGATAGATATGTTATTTTAACTTAAATAATGAAGCTGATATTAATGCGACTATTATTTGTGCATAAAACACACACACGCACATCATAGTATATACTCAATTGTTATACTGTATAATGACATATTCTGTATGATGTTGCTTAATGGCAGCTTAATGCAAAGCTGTTCCTCATCCCAGCTGTTGCTTCCAGCTGTTGATTTCTTGCACACAAGTGAACTGATCACGGTTTCATCTAAATAACTGCAAGTAAATGTATGGAGACTGAATAAAATTTGAGTATTTTATGTACACACACTGTCAGTATAAAAAAATGTCTAAGGTGACCACACCCGTCATTAACTAAGATCAAAGACTAAGTGCTAAAACACCTGGACGTTCATATTTTATGTTATTTTGATTAACATTTGATGTTAATTGTGATCCTTCCTATTCACTATAATAATAATAATAATAATAATAATAATAATAATAATAATAATAATATATCAACATACACACACACACACACACACTATACAGAAGTTGATATTACTTTTATAATTAGCAGCTGTCTCTGTCTACATGAAGCAACAAGCTAGTGATATTAGACCAGGTCTAGCTCATGCTCTTCTCTTCTAACCGCTCAAAACAACCTTAAATCGATTTTCCTACAGGTTCCTTTGGCCAAAGACATCTACGGCCTAATTGGCCCTAACGGAGGGATAGGATTTGCGATCGGTAAGCACTGCATTGATAATACCGCCAGATGTGGAGCACCGCTACGTTTCCTCTGATCGCTGCACTCTGTGCCGTGTGTTTGTAGGAATGGTTGATTCGTCCATGATGGCTATAATGGGCTACCTGGTGGATATCAGACACGTCTCTGTGTACGGCAGTGTGTACGCCATAGCGGATGTGGCACTCTGTATGGGCTTCGCTATAGGTACAAATCTATTTGATATTCCCTCTAACTTTAAAAGAAACAAATGTGCCTGAATAAACTTTTATTTATAAGACTTTTAAGCAGCGGTTTGGAGTTCGCGTTATTTGCAGCACTATTGCTGAAAATGTACAGTATATGTCACAGTTGTGATTTAACAAAGGTGCACATTGGAGCAGATAAGATTATAGCAAGGGGGCGGAGCTAATTTCAGGCCCAGAAATATGCACAGAAATGGAATGTCATAAGACCTATTGCATAGAAATTTTTTTTTCCCTGAACATTTTTTGATTACTGTTATATCACAGGTCAACGTAATATTGATAAAAAATGCAAAGTGCTCCTTTAAAAAATTGGCATCGGTTTATAATGAAAGCATCAATAAATGTTGAATAGTGTTTCTTTTTTTCAAAATTTAACAGATAAAAAGCACACTATGTATATTTTTCAAAATATTCAGCCACACCAATTGAGATTTTTCTCGTTTCTTTATTTTTACTACATAGGTCCGTCTACAGGGGGCGCTATAGTGCAAGTGATCGGCTTCCCGTATCTCATGGTGATCATCGGGGTGATCAATATTCTTTACGCGCCTCTGTGCTTCTTTCTTAAAAACCCTGCTGCTCGGGAGGAGAAGATGGTAACAGACACATAACCGCGCACGCACACACACACACACACACGCACACACACACACACACACACACACACACACACACACACATACATATACATTCAAATTTATACATGCTTAATTATGCATATTGATTTTCCCTGCAGGCGATTTTAAACCAGGAGTGTCCCATGCACGTGCAGAGCTACACCACAGAGCGTCAGTGCAGAGAGTTCCCCCTGAGTGACGAGAGTGACGGCGATCCCGAGGAATAACACCAACACACACACACACACACACACACACACATAGTAAGGAATGAAACGCTGGCAGACGTGCTGTTATAGGGAAAGAATCAATGGTAGGTTACTGTTGCCAGAATAAAGCCGAGTTTTTTCCTATAACAGCATGTGCAGCATGTTTTATTCCTCTTATACCAGAGCAGCTTGCCAATCATTACAGTTTTGCATAATTTAATAAACAACACGTTTTTTCGATACGCAGAGGTAGGTAGAGCAGCCAAAAAAGGCACTCAAGTAAGAGTAGCTGTACTTCAAAATAATAAATAATATTACTCAAGTAGAAGTAAAAAGTAGTCATCCAAAATATTACTCAAGTAAGAATAAAAAAAGTAACGAGTAACTATATATAATTTTATTATTAATATTTTTTAAAAAAATGACATACATGACAGATCAGTTTACAGATGGAAAAAAAATAAATCAATAATGTCGACTCCTGGGTTTTGTATGAAAATGGAAAGCAGCGAGTGTGACGAAGTTACCAAAAGAGCTCATATCCTCCAGCACGCTCAGTAAAACCTAACAGCTGTTTTACTTAGAATCCTGCACACATCTGTATCGAACACTGCGGCTTATGTTCAAGCAAAGAGTTTCCACGCCAGATATTAACTGTTTATTGTTACTTTTAATGTAGAATTTTTTTCAAAAGCATCATTGCATATGGCTTTTGTTTGGATGTTCCAAGGACTTTTGCACAGTTCTGTAAATAAAACAGCTGTTAGGTTTTACTGAGCAAGTACATAATAATGCAGAAATAATAAACTTATATAACAAAATTTGTACTACAGATAATATGGAGCCTAAGACTTTTGCACAGTACAGTATATATACACACACATTATATTATATTATATTATATTATATTATATTATATTATATTATATTAATTATAAGTCAACATTCAATGAAACAGCTAAACTTTACCGCGACATGTTTCCTCAGCTTAGAAGTCGAGGTTTTATATGCTGAAGTGTGTCTCTGTTTTGGCAGATAAAGAAAACACCTCTTAAAGCCAAAAAGACCAAAACAGCTTGTCGTGTTATCAAGAAATTGTAAACTTTCTCTGAAAACGCGTCTCTGACACTGGAGACTCCTTCCATAACTGTTGATGAAACGCCTCCTTGTAAATATGGGTCAACATCACTGTATAAAGGATTAGATAAGGATTTCTTTCTTTGTTGAAAAACTTGAAGCATCCATGTGGAGGTTGTTACTATAGAAACACTAATAAAACATATCCTGACCAATCAGAATGGAGTATTCGACAGTACTGCGGTGTAACGCAAGTTGTTATTAGGGAATGCCATGATTCAAATAAACACTTTCCTTCATAGCATGAAATTATTTTCTTTTTTTTTCTACAAATGTCATACAATGTGTAGATCTATAACAGGAGATCTTAATCAAGGACCTCAAATACTCTACAAATACTCAACCAGAGGTGATGATCACGACACACTCATCGGTACTGTGGAAATCTGCTACGTGTCTGCTACGTCCAAACCAGACGTCTGCCTACACTGGTGTTTGTTTTTTTTTTTTTTTTGGCAAATATAATAATCACGTAGACAAGATTGCATGTACCGTGACCGTGGAAATCCAATATCCTCTCAGTCAAAGCACTTTGTTCCAATATCAACAAACGCTCACGTCGTGTAATCCGAAGGTGACGCGTCTTTTTCCAGCTGATAGGCATCGAGCACACGTTCCATCTTGTAATATGAGAGAAAGACAAAGGCAGTGACAGATGTGACTGCAAGATTTCATTTCCACCCTGCTTGAGTTAATAAAATCTCTGAAAGAGCTGCTCTCGTATAGGGTGTCAGCTCGGATGTTTCCGAATGACTTGGAGAATTAATACTGATTATATATTACAAAAAACAATACACATATATAAATCTGCTTACAAAAAACTATAGTGTCCAAAGGGCATTTGAGTCAAACCAGGACTTTTGATTGTGCAGAAAAACAGAACACTGAGCGATAAAACTCCCTTTATTTCTCTATATGATCCCCTGCTACACTAATGCACTTATCCCAGTGTTTCACTAGTGCTTGGTCACCATCAGGGTAGAGAGTTTTCCCAGTATGTCGGAGCCAGTATTGCCTGCTTCAAGTCTGAAACGCTGGCCTCCCAGGAACCCCTTTAATGGGCCAAACATGTGGAAATGTCAGGACTGTACGGGGGACGTGGCAGTGATCTTCCAGCCGAGTTCCTGTAAGGTGCAAGTGGTGTTGGTGAATGATTGTGTGTACATTTAACACACATAGATGGATGCATCGCTTGTATGCCTTCCTTCAGAAGAAATTTCGTCACAAGTCCCGGTTTCATTTGAACGCCTATCGTATATTTATATAATTCAATGTCTTAAAAACTTTTTACATGTATACAAAAATAAATTGTGTATGAAGATTGAGGTGCCATTTGTGTTTCATTTATGTTGTATATTAAAATTTGCATTAAACACATAAAGAACTGTCCTTTTCAACAATGCGTGTGGATGTTTTAGATAAAATCTAAAAAAACATATATTGCATTTAGAAGACCTTAATTTCTGCCTATACCAGTCTCTACACTTAGCCTTGACATATAATTAATATTAAAATGTATATTATTTTCGCATTAATCCATTTTGACATCTCACTCTGAAAAAAATAAATAAATAAATAAAATCAAAGATGTGTCTAATGTGTCACATGCAGAATGTACACTTTGCTGTTACATAACCTGTACATAACACATTCACACTTCCTAAAGATCATGGGAAGAAGAAAAGTGCTTTCTCATGTTTTTTCATGTTTTTTTTTTATTTTTATGATATTATGAAATTGCGCATGTATATGTGCAAATGTGTATTAATTATGCATCCAAATCTTATGTGATGGCCCCATGCCATGCCCCGGGTCAAGCCCAACTCTCTTAAGGGTGTTTTCTCACTGACATAATTGCAGCAGATTCCAACCTGCGTGCTGATTTCCAAGACTTTTTGAGCATGTTAAGACCCCCCAAAAGCCTCAGATATTAAATAAATCAATTTTAAAAAATCTTTAGAAGAACAAGAGGGCCCTTCGCACACTATGATGTCATAGTGCTTGTGCCTTAATATAAATAATAACAAGAACAAAAAATAACAAATAAACAGTTCAATTAGTTCATAAATAAGTACAAACTAAATTTTTATATAAATTGTAAAAAAAAAAAAACAATCCTCCATTGTAATCAATGTTTGCATCTAAATTTCCACAAAAAATGGTGTAATATTTAGTATTAAGATAGAACACAAGAGATTAGAAATAGTCCCTACAAAGCCTGCCCCTCGGCTGTGATTGGCGGATATTTTATCCCGCCAACAAAATATCCAATCAGAGCACGCCTTGTGAGCCGTTTGCGTGCAGAAGGCGGGATCTCTAGTGAAAGCCCAGGGCAGTGACGTCATTTTCCTGCGACTGCTTTTGAGCGCAAAATATAAGATGGCTGTTCGTTAATATAAACAACACAACATTTAAATAAATAAATAAACAAACAAACAAAAAACGACAGATATGTCTTTAGAACGCCTTCTTAGTGACCTGAGTATTGAGCTTGGAATTGAAGGTGTTATTGGTGAAATCCGTGAGCGCTTGGAGGAGAGAGATCCAGACACGCCGGGGATTCTGCGTCGCACCGCCGAGCTGTTCAGGATCAGCCCCGTGTGCCGGCTCTTCCCCGAGTTCAGCGCGGACTTACGGAGCGCGTACACACGCCTGGTGATCTCCTGCACCAGACACGCCGCTCTGCCGCTGTGCGACACGGACAGCGGGACTTTACCGGCGTCCAGCTATGAGCAGATCCCAGGGAAAGCCCTGTCGGTAGGGGGCGCTCTCCTGGCCCTGACCGCGCAGCTCGGGGAGGCGGTGAGCACCGGGGATCCAGGGGCGAAGGCTCTGATTCGCAACATCAGTCCTGTGCTGTGTGTCTTCTCCATCACACACCTGCAGGAGCAGCCGTGGACTGATCGGTCCTCCCGGACTTGTGCTGCCCAGCTGCTGCAGGTCACAGTCTCAGCCAGTGGGAGAGGATCACTGCAGGATCTGCTGTGTGGAGGTGATCCAGGGATCCTGGGATCCATCCTGGACACGCTGCAGCCTGACATGACAAAGTGAGCATGAGGACGCTGTGAGATTTGTGCCTAATTGCTGCTGATGCTGCTGTGATCATAAAGACTCTCCTGTTGCTCATCACAGGGAAAAAGGGGGGGAAAAAAACACACATTAAAATCTGTTGTAAGGATATACGGCCAAAACACAGTACTTGTGCGGATTTTATACATTTTTCATTAAAAATTTTTTTTTTAAAATTAGCTCAGCTTGCACGCAAGTTTATGCAACATGGAAGTGACAAATTTTGCTTCTTTAAAAATTACAAGTTGCCGTTTTGGAGAGATGATTTTATATGTGCCCCCAAAAATGGCCATTTTTTCAGCGTTATATTGTCTTGCTTCAAACAATAATCATTTAAAATACAAATGATTCATATTTCTTTATGGGTATTGATACTTTAAAATTGGTCAAAGCTTCTAGAAGCATATGACCAGTAAAGTTGTTGCTTAAATTGGTTTAGGTAAGTCTGTAGTGTCCGTAACCATGTCAAATTCATGTCGCAATTTCTTAACAGTTTAGCATTTTAAGATAATACACTTTTTCAGGTTTATGTCTTTTCATGTAAAATCTAAATTCTAAGCCAAGTTTCATCTGAATGACAGTTAAGATTGTTGAAAGATTTGAATTTTAAAAAAGTAACAGACATAAAAGGGCAGGAAATTGTCTTTTACAAATGTTTTTCTTTTTATCTGATAAAAATATACATATTTGTCGTGTATGCATATTTAAAAAAATGAAGCATGGTTGGGGACATAAGAAGCTTTAAATATTATTATAAATATGACTTAAATTATTAGCTTTATTACTATAATATTATTATTATGAAAAATAGTATTATGTGAGCCTGTCTGAAAAATCACTTTTTCACCCAGATGAGACACTTTTTAGCACCGATTTCATGTTTTGTCTGTAAACATTTTCACAAAACAGGGAGCACTGTTTCTTAGTCGTTAGCACGCGCATTTCACACCTTTACGGTTCGAATCTCAGCTCCAGTCTGTGCATGTGGCCTTTGCATGCTGTTCCCTGCACTTTGTTGGTTTTCTTTGTGTACTTCTGTTTTCCGCCATAATGTTACTTTAATTTGTGTGTAAGATTTTGAGTCCTGCGATGGGTTGCGGGTCCTTTCGTCTCATAGGAAAGTTTCTATTTATTTCATTAAATTATATAAAATTGAATTATTTTAACAAATAAACTTAATCTAGGACGTTGGTGGCTCAGTTGTTTAGGTTTCTTGCTTGCCATGCTGATGTCACGGGTTCGATTGACGATTTGACAGCCAGTGGCCCAACCCCAGCCTCTGGATGTAAACCTCGATAAAATGTGAGGGTTGTGTCAGAAACGGGATCCGATATAAAATCTGCGGCGACTCCTCGACAGCAGAAAGACTTATAACAACAACAACAACAACAACAACAAATAAACCTAACCCTTGAATGCAGATTTAACACACACTCATTACATATAATCTCTGTTTTATTTTTTACCTGACATCAGCACACTTCTTCCTATTTAACTGTTTACAGTATATATAACAATTTAACTTAAATCAAACCCGTCGTGTCTTGACCGTGCCGTTTTCATCCAATGCGATTTGCCAAATAGTTATTTCTAATTATTTATTTCTCTTCAGGGAAACCTGGAAGCGAAGTGAAGCGTCAAAACACGTCTTCTCCTGGCTGCTGGTGCAGGTCGGGCGTCCCTATTTAACTGACTACCTGGACAAGGTCTTTCCTGCGTCTCTGCTCATATCAGACGACTACCGGATAGAGAACAAAGTGCTCGGAGTGCACTGCCTTCATCACATCGTCCTTCACGTGGTCAGATAAGATAGAAGTTATTTTTAAATTTATATACAATATAAATAATATAAGTCTCACATTCATCATATTTAGGATAATCTGAATATATATGGGTATTTGATTGTCATTGCGTGCAGCCTGCTGCCGATTTGAGGCAGTTTAATCGAGCTCAGGTGCTCTACGACGCCCTCTACAATCACCTGTACACGTCTGAGGCGCCGCTCATACAGGTACGGGACTCTGATGTAACACACTTTTTTTTTTTTTTTAATTTATCTTGTGAGTAATGGTGAAGAACAGTGTGTTAAAATGTTATCTGTGCCACATTGTGACTTTTATCCATAACACTAGGAACATTTATACAACAGATTATGTCATGCAGAATGTCTGACCCTTGACCTTTATGTCATGTCTGTCATTTTTGCTTGTTTTGGATTGAACACAATGCCTTGATGCTTTTTGGTGATCGAATGAAAAGACAAAATATATCCTAAAAGACACTTGTGAGTGTTTAGCGCCTCCTAGTGTCCTGCAGTGTGTTTGGAATTTGTATCAAATAGTTTCAGACATGTTCAGAATATACTGTAGGTTATTAATAATTCAGTTTTTTTCACATATAAGTCTGTGAAACTTTAATTACAGCTGATTTAATGCGCCTACTTATGATATGAATCGGTCCTAGTACTGGACCTTGGAGTATTCCGTGTAAAAGTTAAACCTTTCTGTCTTTGTTTTTTTTTTGTCTTTGTGTGTATTGTTGTTACAGGTGGTTCTGCCGTGTCTTATAGATTTACTCTCTGTCCTTGAGAAGCCTCTGAGCCACACAGGATTACCCCGGACTCCTAACCGCTTTGACAGTGTTCTTCGCCTTGTTTTAACCCACATGGAAATGGAGCACAAGCTCGCACTTCGCCGGGTCTACGCCAGCAACCTCCTGCTGTTCGTCGAAAAGTGAGTCGCAAGCCTTTTATGAACGTTTCGGTGCCTTTAATTGAAATGTAGTGTTTTTTTTCTTAAGCTGTTTGATCATACAGGATGGGTATAGGCATCGCTCGCCATCTGAAGAGGCTGGAGAGAGTGATTGTGGGATATCTGGAGGTCTCTGATGGTCCGGAAGAGAAAGCCAGGCTCAGCATGCTGGAGGTTCTAGAGCGGACGATACAAGTGGCCTGGCCGAGGTACTTGAGAAAAAATATTATGCAAAACCCGTTTACAGTGTAAACAAATAGAACCAAACAACAGAATTAAAATGATATAACAGAGTCCAAGCTCATCTTCATTAGAAGGAAATTCTTTTGTAAATAAAATAAGTGTCTACACTACATGGACTTTCACGTTTTGTAACAATGCAACGCCTTTTACTTGTAAGTGGGAATCTAAATGTATTCTCCGGAAAAACATGACTGTCGAGGGCATGGAAATACTGGATGGTTTCGTACAGAATACGGCAGACATGATAAACATATATAACAACATTTTATACTAAAGATAATTGGGTGCCTGTGACTTTTACACAGTGCTGTATTTCCACGCGGATAGTCATGAGGATCGATGTGTAAGGCAGGTCAACTGCCTCGTTCACATTTGATGATTTGAAAGTGTTTTATTCGAATCGTATGTCTGAAGTGTTACAGACGCATGTTTAAAATCTGAGCGTAAAAGTTTTCACAACACACACGTTCTGTATGAAGTAAAATTCACGATTATCAAGTTTAAAGATGACGGTTCTGACTTCCGGCGTGTTTATAGAGAACTTGGGTAAGTACACGGGATCCTAATGAAAGCTGATTGGCTGATGGAAGTCATATGTTGAGTAAGAAATATTCTTTTTGTGAAGACTGCTGTATGATGTGTTGTGTTATGTGTGTGTGTAGGATGGAGTGCAGGCTCTCCGTCCTGGCCAGAAGCTTGCTCAGGTTCCTCGTGGACGTCTCCGCAGACTCTCTGTCTCCTGAGCTCACTGAGACGCTGATGAGCCGAGCGTCAGGCTGCCTGCTGCTGCTGGACCGCTGCTCACACGGCAGGCTGGCGGTACGTACCGAGGGGTGTGACTGAGAGCTGTGAAGTCTCAGTCCTCCTGTTAAACTTGTTTTGGAACCACACTCTTGCCCCGCTCCTGTTAAAGGGGCGGGGCAAGAGTGTGGTTCCAAAGCAAGTTTATTAATCTAAGAGATTTAATCACTGAGCGAAAATATCAGTGATGTGAACATGAATACTTTTACAAATATTTAGCAGATGTACAAAATGGTGCAAAATACCACAGGGGCGCATAAATGAACGGATATACATTGTGTTGAAAATGCGTAGTGCTAGATGTGTGTGATTGAGCTGCTTTGTTCATTAACTAACGACCAGAGTTGTGTTGTTTGTATAAAAGGTATGGGAGATATGATAGAAATCTCGTCATGATACTTATGATTCACTCCTGATAAAAAGATTTGAGTTATTTATTGAAGACGCCGCTTGATCCACCTGCAGTACCTTTACGGGCCACCAGGGGCACAGAGAGCATACGTTTGACCAAGTAAAGTTATAAGTTTTACTGTATAATGGAATTTAAAATCAATGAGGCCATTATGATATACAGTATGTGTTATATGCATGTATATATTTGAAATACACCTATAAATGCATAAACCTAAAACTCTTAAATGACAGGAAAGAAGAAGTTTGGCATAAAAGCTCATGTACATAAAACATGATCGAAACCTCAACCTCAAAATATTTTTTTCATAATTTCTTCGTCGTGATGTTGGCTGTGATTGTGGCTCTAATGATCTCGGTGCTGCCTCTTGTTTCTTCCTGCAGGTGGAGCTGAAGGAGATGGACCACAGCTGTGTGTGTGAGCGAGTGTTAAAGTGCATACAGGAGATTACGCATGCAGAGTGTGTGAGCTGAGCTTCTGATGATGATCGAGCCGACTCCATCGTAAAGATCTAAAGCCAGTCAGGGGATCTAATCGGTTCTATTTATTTTATTAATATGAAGAATATTATTATTAAATACATGTTTTTTATGGACAGGTGAATAAATTAAATGGACTTCGAAGGTGAACTGTTTTCCCCTGACATTAAAGACTTTTTGGAAAGTCTGGGAAAAAGTAGTCGATGTACTGAAACATGGATACTGGACAGAAAGGAGCTCAATCTCATGTTCTTCTCTTCATCTCTACAGCAGACATTCACAAACCTAACAAGGCTGCATCACAATCTGAAATGTGAACCAAAACCTTTAATCACTGATTAAGTCCATGGTTTTGTTGTTGTTTTATTTTTGTTGTTTACTTTCCAAATGTAAATATTTAAATCAGAAATATTTTATGTGACTTTTCACACTGATTATAAAATGAGAATTAAAAACATTTTATTGATGTGAAAAATGACCTCTTGTAGCCCACCTGCAGGATCATTATGCACACACTTGGGGAAACGTTGCTTTACACTAAAACTTTTTCTGAATCCAACACCAACCCTGAGCTGTGATGAAAACAAAATCTCTTTTACTAGATATGCCCGCAACTTCGTTAGCGTGGAATTTAATTGCACACACGCATATTTAAAAATGTACTGTGCCATCTGTTGAATTTTGAGATGAGGTAATGATTTTATTTCAAGGTCGATTTTAAATTTCATAGTATACATTCTCTTCTCATGGGCCGATTGCGATTAGACAAAGCCTATATGTTACCTCAAGCTCGGACGAATACACCTGTGAAAACCCCATTAAAATTCGTTCAGTAGTTTTTACATGCACAGACATGAAAATTCCAAAAACCATCTTGTGTTCTATTACTCATCTTACGTCCCCCAAGATATTTTTTCACAAATATCTTCAATGCGCAGATGTGCCAACTTTACAGTTTTAATATATGTTTAGATAAATCTAATTAAAGCATCCAGTGTTGGATCATCATGCTGAGGTGGAATTTCTTTCTCGGTTCTTTTCTGTAAAATTATAGAAAGCACACTGTTCATAAGCGTAAAAGTTTATACTTTAGCTCCAAGAATCACAATCAAACTATAACTTTAACCTGGTGCTGCTGGGGATTTGAACCTGGGACCTTCTGCTCACTAGTCCAACTAATCTTTATCACTGATCCATCCCTGCCCCCCAAACACAAACCCAGGTCACAGAATAATTCTTCAATCCGTGATTTAAGAAGAGATGTAATGTGAAAGAGGGAAATCACCTGATTTAGAATAAATGAGCCTTAATGGATATTTCCAGTTCAGTGAAATCACATTAACGTCTGAGTTTCTACATCCTATTTATTTTCTGCCTCTAGAGCCCTAAAAACGTTTACGTACATCTCGTGGGAAAAAAAAAAAAGCTGAATACACCTTTAAATCTGTTCAGAAACGCACAAGATTGTAATAGATTTTCATTTCCCTCAGAAGTGTGCAGGAAGGAAAAAAAAGAAAGAAAAAAAAAAACTACACCACATTAAGACACAAATGCAGATTTTAAGTAAAAATGTTTTATATGAAATTTAATTTTTTGAAAGCTCCACACACGAGTAGAAAGTCACTCTGCTTTGCTTATTAGAGATTGAACTGTCCATTCTTGGAAGTGTGTGTGTGCGCATGTGTGTGTGCAGTCTCGACTCTACGAGGCCTTGCTCTTGGCCGCTGGTTCCGTCTCTTGCTCGTACTCGATCTCCACGTACGCGCGTTTCTTCTTCGCTGGTCCTTTAAGCGGAGTCTTTCCTTTCGACTTGGCTCTGGACTGTTTCTCTTCCTCGACTTCCTCCTCCATTTCTTCATCCAACTCCTCCTCACTCGAACCATCTTCCTCCTCTTCATCATCACTGGCCTTTAAGTTGTTCATATCCTGTGTGTGTGTGAGTGAACGTACAATTCCTTTAGTGTCCGCTGTATTATTATTATAATAATAATAATAATAAAAACTGATTTCAAACTCACCTCAAAATCACTGATGTCACTTTCCTCAAACTCGTCATCTGCGACAAATTCTCTCTTCCCTGCTTCCTGCACACAGGATTATTACATCGCCGCGTAAACCGTGTGCGTCATTAGCGAGCCGAATGATTGACGCGCGTCCCATTTAATCTCATTAATAGACTGGAACGATTTATCGCATCACCAACATCATCGAACTCTATAACCAATAGTGCTCACCTCATCCTCCTCCTCCTCATCTTCTTCCTCCTCCTCTTCCGTCTCGCTATCAGCGTCCTGTTTCTCCAGAGCTTTATCGAAGGCGTGGATGGGGAAGTTGTAGATGTCTCCGTACTGAAATAGTTATCAAGAGAATCGATATCACAATTTTAAAATCGCTCTGGATCTCACCTCCTATGCCACCGAGCTCGTTTTGGAACAAGACTTGGGACTCCAGAGTTACTGGGTGTAGTTGTGGATGTTCTGGGTATTATTTTTGAGTTTACATTCTATGTGCGTCCTTTTTTCCAGATACTCGTATCATCAACACCATGTATAGGAGGTTATTTAACTTACTGACTTTTGCAACTAGGAAAAATGCTTTGTTGTTTTGGATTGAGGACACAGCAACAAAAACAAACAAACAAACAAAAAAAAAAACACTATTATTACTCATTAATGCATTGCACGTCAGACAAAACACAGTACTGGTGCTAATAAACCGTCTCACCTAGGTGTAGTGTCCGTTACTTTTTAAAATTCAAATCTTTCAACGATCTTAACTGTCATTCAGAATTTAAATTTCACATGAAAAGACTTCAGCCTAAAAAGGGGATTATTCTAAAATTCTAAATTGTAAAAATATCGCAACATGAACTTGACACTATAGATTTTTTTTTGTCTTCTAGAAGCTTCCACCAGTTATAGTATCAATACTCAGAAATATGAATTATTTGAATTTTAAATGATTACTGTTTGAGGTGAGTCTAAAAATAAAAAATGGGAACCAAGATCGATCACCTCCATGTTGCATAAACTTCTTTGGACACACACGTTTTCTGCACTATTTATTTATCCTGTACTTTAAAAAAAAATTTTTATATCAGCACCGATACTGTATATGACTCATTTTTATATGAATGCTTTCAACAAGATCTGTAACCCTTTAAATTAACTGGCCCGTGTTGTCTTCCTCCATATTACAGGAGTTTCCTAATACAGGGTAGGATTATTGTTTTTGTTTGTTTGTTTATCCATCTGTCTATTCATCTTTCCTTGATGTGTTACCCTCCTGTGGTCATGTATGGGCGGAGTTGTTGTTCAACTGTTTTTGAAAAATTTAATAAATATATTGGATAAAAATAAAAAACAATATATATCTCGCTCTGGTGTTGTGTGCATAAGCATGGTGCAGTAACGTGACGTGATCCTCACCGTGCCCTGTTTTAACCTCTCCAGCAGCTCTTTCTCGATGGCGTTCTCCACCTGAGCAGCGACCAGGGCTTTTTCCTTTAATTGAGAAATTAAAATAAATGTGTCAGTAAAAAAAAAAAAAAAAAAAAAGAACAATTAAACGGCAAAGACAGATTTTAAAACTTTTAACAAGGAGATTTTGTGGAGAATCGTTAGGGAAATAATCCACTGTGTCATGGTGGCATGTAAATCTGTTTGAGATTTGAATGAAACGTGTCCAGTGACATCACTTCCTGGTTACTCACCTCTCTTATCCGTTCTCTCCTCTCTACCTTCCTGCTAAGCGGAACAAGTTTCTTCCTGTGAACGAAATCAAACCGCTGTGTTACTACGACGCAACAATGATAATAATGGATAAATTATCTGATTATCTGGCTGAAATGGCCGAATTGGACACGTCACTGTACTCACTGTCTCTTCAGCGTGAGCTTGCGTATGCGGATGAGATACTGCGTGATTTTGGTGAAGCGCTGTTTGCACTTATGCCGGATGTATCGCGGCCAGTAGATCAGGTTCTCGTCGATCTCCTGCAGGGCTTTCTCATAGTTCTGATTCAGCCTCACCTGGACACGAGGACAAAAAACAATCACAGGTATAACATCTGAACATAAGCCGCGTCTCAAAAGGTAAGAGCAAGTTTAAAAATCTTTCTTTTTTTTTTTTTTTGCGTAGGCATAGGCGTTGGTTGTTCAAGTCAAAGAATGAAGGAGTAAAAAGTCCCGGGTTTACTCGAACCCCAATTGCAGTAATAATAATGCCTTATTACTTTTAATCATTTGATGATCTCAAATAATAAGCGATTCATCACGGCCCACCTTCTCCCACATGCGTGCTGGAAAAGCCGCTCTCTCGATCACCTTCATGTAGAGGAAACACCGACCTGGAAAACACACCGCGGTCAGAATTACATAATCACGTCCAACATAACACGTGTTACACCATCCATCCTGGGTGAAATGATATTTCGGTAAAACCCTAGTACCTTTCTCCTCCCTGACGGTGGCGTACTGACTGTTGGCCAGAGGACACGCCTGCCGACCGCACAGACCCGTGGCGTTGTACTCATTCCGGCAGAAATTCTTTGTCTTCGTTCTGTGGAGGAAATTCACACATGCGTGAAGTCAGATTTCCACCTCATTAAACCACAGCACTTTTTTTCCCCAAACCTAACACATGTATATCTTCATTAAACATGCGAACATTAAACCAATATATATTTAAAAAAATTACTGCTTACTCAGAGGTGCTTGTATATTGGAGACAAAACTGGGTATAGTATTTTGTGTTCTAATGTTATAGCTGATCAGTATATACTCAAACCTAGAGATGTTTATTTAAAGATCAAACTTTTTTATATATATATTTTTTATCAAACATTTAGACATAAAAAAATACATCAATAAATAAATACAATACAGGGGAGTTCTTTCATACTGTGATGCGAGTTTTCCTATAAGAAATGATGTAAATGCAGATAATCCGTTCCAGCCTACCAAAAATATTACCACTAAAAAGAAATATCTAAAAAAAAATTGAAAAATTACGTAGATTTTGAACGCATGCCGAAGGCAATTGTGATATCATGGGTTGACTTTTTCGAAACAGTTTTCACGGACTGAAAAACATTCAACTTGAAAAGAAGTTTGTAAAAAAATTGGAAACTTGTTTCACTTGGCTTTCTACTGACGCAAACAGGTTTTGGACGGCTCCTAGACGTATGTGGAACTTAAAGAACATTCGGTTTGTTTCGTACGCCGAAAACACAAATGCAAAAAAAAAATAATAATAATAATTCTTGCAAAATTTTAAGTCTTAAGGTAAAAATACGTAAGGTTTTATCCACTTGCATTTAAACAAAAAAAAAAGGATGCAACAAAACAAGAGATGTACAGTTTCTTACACATAGTATTAGCAATATACTTCATCCCTGTACTAATGTGTATATATAAATAATACTTGTGTTTTTGCTGCATCTTATCCTCTTCTTTTTTTTTTTTTTAAGAAAAGTTTCATCCTTTCCCCGAGTACTTGTGTATGTCTGTGCTGCCCTCAGGATGAGTCCTCAGATGCCCTCAGATCTTATCTTATGTAAGGTGGCACTTTTTTAATCAAAGTACATTCACACAGGACAACACAGACGAGTCTTACGCACTGCATACATTTCCACAACCGACGCCTGCACACAATGCACAAAGTCATGCAAGCGTCGAGACTGAGATTTTATCTTGGACACGTCTGCATTGTATTTACTTTATACCTTAACATCATGTGTCTCTTGTTCCTGTTAAAAATGAAAATCTTAGAGAACCAAAAAAATTTATAAGATTAAGAATACATCATTGAAAATTACAGGAGTCGAGTCGTCTCCATGGTGATGTAGAGAAGCTAACTTGCATTGCGGACTGTTAACGTAGTCATATGTAACTATAAAATAGCAGTGAACGTTCCATCTCTCGTGCTCCCGTGGCAGTTTATTCTCCTATCGCGAGAGGGATGTAACCAGGGGCAGGTAACTCCTGACGTAGGATGAGAAGGGCGTAGTGATGTGGGTACGCATGCTCGGTAAAAAAAAAAAGACTGCCGTAAACATTCAACAGGCTAAGTGACTCGAGTTCTCTGAAGGTGTGACACAGTTGATATGACAACACACACACCAGGTGCGGTAATTTCTTCTCATTGTTAAATTTTTCCCTGACTTTGGTAGCAATTTCTAATTATACAAAAAGAAAGCAGCACCTATGCTGTGTTAGCCAAGTGTTAACCATCTCTCCAGGCTAAGTCGACTAGCAAGCAAGACTAACCTGAGCAACTCTTAAGTTTAGCTAGACTACGCGTTTAATCGGAAGATATGAATCTTAAAAAAATGTTTATAGAGGAAACGACATGAGGAAGAGCGAGACATGACATCAGAGATCGAAGCTACTACACCCATCCTCCATCTAACTGTGAGCTGGTAAGTGAAATTTAACGTTCTCAGATTCAGAACATCAGCATACGAAATTCCGGACACGAGTTCTTAAGGTGAAAACTCGTAACGTGTTAGGAATTTTTCCATAAGAAAGAATGTGAAAACATAATTCGTTGGAGTGTTTGTCTTTAAATATTCGTGTGAAAGAGTGGTTCTGGGAGCATGAGGAATCATTTTCAGATTGGACACCAGACTGTGCTCGTAATCAGAGCTAAGCAGTAAAAGAGGGAAAACGTTTTGTCTGTACATGGATCAGAACTCGCTCTTTCAATATCTTTATGTTTCATACATTAGAGGACCCGAACCCAGTCTCTATTTCTACCAGTCTGTCTGTATGTGTGTCCAGACAGGTTTTGTCAGAGCATCAAACAAAAATGGCTGCTTTCCAGATGTTCATCTAATCTACTTTTTCCATTTCTCATCTGTGATTCACTCTTGCGATTACTGAACAGGGCTGCGTTTCCCAAAAGCCTAAGAAGTAGGTAAAAATTATCGTACGGCTGATCTTAATATTACGGTCCGTTTCCCAAAACCATCATAACTTTAGTAGCACTTGAAAATCTTCGTAGATCTACGAGTGCTCTGGAGTAATCGTAAAGCCTTAAGTGCATTGTAAGGAGACAGAGTTATGAGGTCACGTGATGGACAACCGGCAAATTGCACCTAAAATGTACTTCTCTTCAAAGTCATTTTTCAATTTATTTGGACGTATATTTTTAGGCATTTCTATTTTCTTCTCATTACACAATTCAATATAGAAATAATGACAAATAAAGAAATAAAATAAAAATTACATAAATGTTAGAATGAAAAAAAGGACACTGTTGTACACGGACATTTCGAGGGCAGTACAAATGTTGTATTTAACAGAAAATATTTAATGTACTTTAAAGATGACACAAATAAAGGGGGAACTCAAAAAATGTGTCAATGACTTGCTGGCGTGCATGAAACCCAGCCATGTATTGAACACGTCTTGGTTGATCATTATTAAGTCTCATCTCAACTTCAAATTCAATATAGCAATATTGTCGCAGATTTTTTGTTTTTAAACCTGACTGCCCTTAAACCTGCTGAAAATTATATGTTTTTGTAGGTCCACCTCCTCTAATATAATATTAATTTTCTCTTTTTAAAAAATGTCTTCTTTGTTTTTTGGTTTCAGCCATTTTGCTAGTGTCTCCACTCCAAGGTATGTGCTTTGCTTATTAAAATTTTTTCTAGCAAATTAGCAAATTCACATCAGGTGAAGATAATTAGGCTAAACTTTTCCAAAATAAATGTAAGAGCTTATTCATTTAATTTATTTGCTTAGTTATTTAATTTGATGTGAAATAAGCAATTGTTGATAAAGAAATTAATAAATAATTTTACTTAAATAATTAAGGTTTCATACAAATATCGAAATGATGCTGACGTAATTTCCGGCAAGGACTGTTAGAATTTGTTTTATGCGAGATTGGAGCAAGACAGTGTTTTTACAGTACAACAGTTCCAGTTAATTTATGTTTTTAAACTCATTAAGAAATTCCAGGATTTTTTTTGTTATTCGAGTTGAATATACATTCACACAAGTAGAAGAAGAAACGGAAATCACAAATTAGATGGACTGCTATAACAGCATGTGCAACAATGACGAGCCATTCTACAGCGTGACATTTCAGCACTTGACCAACGGATAGCGACTCCCAAGTAGCACTTTAAGCAGGGCTACGTTCAATTGTGTTAACTGCTTTTTTAGGAAACGCATGTGCGAACACAATGACGGACGTTCGCAAAATGACTCGTAGGAAACGCTCTTAAACGCTAAGATCAATCGTTATCGGGAGAAACAGCCCAGGTTGTGTATTTGGGTGCCGATGAAAGAAGTACAACTTAGTGTAAGCAAAGTGCAAGATACTCAAAATTTAATTTTTTGTATTAATAAGTTAGACAGAGAGTTCTGCCGTACAGAAAGACAGACAGACATGTATGTGGGCTTCAACCTGAAATAATATCACTGATTACATTAAAGATCAGCAGATTATTTTCAGCTTTTAACTTTAACCTTTCAACTATTTCTACAGAATCTTTAACTGTCAATGAAAGATTATTAGCGCTAGTGATTGAAATAAAAAACAGTTGAACATTATTACTTTTTTTTTTTTAGATTTAATTAGAAAATAATCAATGTTGGGCTCAAAACACTAAGTTAACTCACACCACTATAATATATAATATGAGGTGAAACTTGAAAAATTCATGCAAAAGTTCATTTATTTCAGTAATGCAACTTAAAAGATGAAACTAATACATTAGACTCGTTGCATGCAAAGCAAGACAGTTCAGCCGTGATTTGTCATAATTGAGATGATTATGCCGCAAAGCTCATGAAAACCACAAATCAACAATCTCAGAAAATTTAAATATTACATATAATCAATAAAACAAAGATTGTACGTAGCACTGCTGAGGTGTTATGGAAGACCAGGATGCTTCAATAGCGGCCTTCAGTTCGGTCTCATGTCTCTCATCTTTCTCTTGGCAACGCCCCATAGATTCTCTATGGGGTTCAGGTCAGGCGAGTTTGCTGGCCAATCAAGCACAGTAATCCCACGATCACTGAACCAGATTCTGGTGCTTTTGGCAGTGTGGGCAGGTGCCAAGTCCTGCTGTAAAATGAAGTCAGCATCCCCATAAAGCTCATCTGCGGAAGGAAGCATGACGTGCTCAAAAATCTCCTGGTAGACGGCTGCGTTGACCCTGGACTTAATGAAGCACAGTGGACCAACACCAGCAGATGACATGGCTCGCCAAATCAACACAGACTGTGGAAACTTTACACTGGACTTCAAGCATCTTGCAGTGTGTGTGCCTCTCCACTCTTCCTCCAGATTCTGCTTCTTGGTTTCCAAATGAGATGCAAAAGTTGCTCTCATCAGAAAAGAGGACTTTGAACCACTGAGCAACAGACCAGTTCTGCCGGCTCGACAAAAGAAACATGACATTTGAAGCCCACGTCCAGGATCCGTCTGTGTGTGGTGGCTCTTGATGCACTGACTCCAGCCTCAGTCCACTCCTCGCGAAAATCCCCGACACTTTTGATTGGCCTTTTCCTAACAGTCCTCTCCAGGCTGCGGTCATCCCTGCTGCTTGTGCACCCTTTTCTTTCACATAACCTTCTATTAATATGTGCTTTGATACAGCACTGTGGGAACATCCAACTTCTTTTGCAGTTACCTTTTGAGGCTTTCCCTCCTTATGGAGGATGTCAATGATGGTTTTCTGCACAACTGTCAGGTCAGCAGCCTTTCCCATGATTGTGCTTCCTACTGAATCAGACTCAGAGACCATTTAAAGGCTCAGGAACCCTTTGCAAGTGTTATGGTTTAATTAGCTGATTAGAGTGGGACACTTTAAGCCTAGAATATTGAAACCTTTAGTAATAGTCTAATTTTCTAAAATTGTGGATTTGGGGTTTTCATGAGCTGTAAGCCATAATCATCTCAATTATGACAAAATACTACACTGTAACAGCACAACATGGAGTGGTTTATTCCTCTTTCACCACAGCAGATAGGTTTATACTCTGTAGATTTGTGTGTGTTGTACTTACTTTACTTTATAAGAACAAAACTGTTTGTTTCCTATCAGGTCCCATATCACCTGGAAACACAGAGATATGGAATAAAGTCCGTTATTCAAGACAGGAATTATTCTTCACACACATGTCTTAAACACTAAAACAAACGACGTACGCAGTGTATACAAATAACAATAATAATAAAAAAATAAAATAAAAATTGAGTATAACTCGTGTCGGCTATCTTTATCTTTTAGCTTCAGCTAGCTAACTCGTTAAGTAAAAACACGGCATTCCGCGGGACTCACGTCGTCGTGTTGCATCGCGCTTCCTCTCGGTCAATCCTGGTTACACCGAAATGGACTTTAAATATTCACAAACTGTCTTTTTACTACTTTTATGTATACACTAATTTCGAAAAGCATTAAACTAACAGCGCACGCGGTAACCTAGGGGGCCGCCATATCACTGCAACGAGCTTCGTGGAAACTGCAGCTCGCGACATCTTCCGGAGCGCCGCCTTTCCGGTCGCAGTTTATAGACGTCACTCACCCGCTCAGTCACTCACAGGGTCTAGAGAAGCGTGGACCCTGTCCGACGAGGCTCAGGGCACGTGGCGGCGTACATCCTGCAGCGGCCCCCAATACATTAGCTGGCACAGTAGGGGCAATTTCGGAAATGCCAATTAATTCATCTGCATCTCTTAGGACTGTAGGAGGAACTCGGAATACTTGTACTGAGTTCTTAAGGTGGAATTTCTTACTGCAAAACACGTTTTTCCATAGGAAATAATGCAAATGTAGATAATCCGTTCCAGTCACCCAAAAACCTTACCAGTATTACGGTGGTTTAGTGGTAAGAGTTGCCTTGTTCGATTCCCGTCTCGAAACTCATGGAGTTTACATGTTCTCCTCATGCTTGTAGGCAGTGTTTTCTCCCTAATTTAGTCGTGTCCAATTCCTCCCCGTCACTAGAGGGCTCCCACATTAAGGCTGCTACTACCACTCAGACGGGAGGGTTGAAGACTATCACGTGTTTCCTTTGAACCACGTGACGCCAGCCGGCCGTATCGTTATGAACTCGCTCATGCACCGTTGGGGGGGACAGCGCTATCCGCTCCTTCCGCTTACATGAGCTCACAGACGCTCCTGATTGGCCGTAGAGCCGTGATTAATGTGGTACCTCTCATCCCTCCCTTCTGAGAGAGCTCGGCCAATCAGCTCTCTCTAGACCTCCGGCTGCGAGATGTTAGAGCATCACCCGGGAATCGAACTTCACAATCCCCGGATGAAAAAAGTGCTTTACCATTGGGCCACTCGGAGGCCCCGGGACGTTACTTTTTGAAGTAACTAATTACATCACGATTTTACTGTCTTCAAAAAGTAATCTGTTACATTACTGCATTACTTTCTGATAAAAGTAACTAGTTCGAATACTTTTCCATTGCAGAAAATAAAACCTCCTTTGTGCTTCCTCATGCATGTTGTTTTAGTCAAGACTTTTAGAATTATTGTACCATCATCACTCAGCGAAGTTTGGCCCATGATCTGTTAACTACTCATACCCCTATCTCACCTACACGGTTTCATGCAGTGGCTGTAAGTATGGTTCATCATGATTCACTGCTGAGTACTTGAATGGCGGACCTAACGCCTTAGATTACTCGTTACATCAAAAAAGTAATCCGAGTACTCTAACGTATTACACCCAACACTGCTTGTAGGGTATCTTTCTGGTAGTCCCACAGTCCAAAGACATGCAGATATGGTTAACGAGCATTCCCAAATTGTCCCGTAGTGTGCAAAATTCTCCCTACAGGCAATTTGGAAATATCAGTTAGTCTAATCTGCATGTCTTTGAACTGTGGGAGGAAACTGGAGTAAACTGGAGTACCCGGAGGAAACCCACCAAGCCCAGGAAGAACATGCAAACATCATTACACACTGGTATGTCTACAAATCCAGCTGTGACTTTATCCTGGGTTTAATCATTGTTCCTGGCTAGAATGGCGCCTTCCTTCTCGCACATACAGTATCACTGCTTTCATCACCCAAAATGCTGTGCAGCCTTTTTATTCTATCCCGGAAAACTTGTATAGATTTCTGTACACAATAGCCTCTGTCTATATCTATTTATCTGGTATCGTGCAAAAGAGGATGGTTAATTCTGGTTCCTCTTGGTTGCTTCTTCCTCCTATTTTTTATTTTATGTAGTAATTTAAAAATGTTATTATTATTATTATTATTATTATAAAAAGTGCACGTGCACACAGACACACACACACACACACACACACACACACATATGGTTCAGTTCTTGAACCAATGCCCAAACCTCTGTCACTGGATGCAGTGCTGGTTCATGTGGACCGTTATTTATTTGACTGAGACAAACATTCCAAGAACTGTATCCTCGCCTATAGCAGATGGCAGTGGTACACCTGGATCTTCATTTCCGTGTGGAGAGGGGGGGCTCTGCAGGGCTGCTGGAGTTTAAGAAAAGGAAACTACCATACACACTGCAGCTGTAAAGGTCACAATTTTTTTCATAGTTTTGTTCATCTTTTATTATTTTTTTACATAATTTATATTTTCATCAAATAATTACCTTTGAATTTTTGTTAAATATTTTTACAATTTAAAATTTACATTTCTGTCAGTGAAATTTTTCTTGCAGTAAAATCCTTCCATTTCTGTATATTTTTAGGTCATGAACAGATAAGCATTTCCCTGCATATCTTACTGTGTTTTGGACAAAACTCAGATCTAAACCACTAAATAGTTAATTGAAAGCCAAGAACACGGTTACTGCTTATAATACAATTTGAATAAATGAATCACAACGTTCCTATAAGTCAAAATGATTTATCATTGGAAATCATCGGAGAATTTGAGCTTTTCAATAACAGCAAAACTCCATCACAAAACTTTAAATTCTGTTTAGGAGAAAAAATCTTAACACAATTTATTCAAAATTCAGAAGGTTCTTTGCGCAAGGCGTAACAAGAAGGGCTGCGCATCTCACAATAAATGTGAATAAACCATTCATCATTATTCTGAACCAGAAGGATCAATGCGGAAAAGACATGAAGCCAAACCTCCTCTCATATAATACAATTTTATATGAGGGTAGGTTTAAATTCTCCTTTACTTAAGTTGATTTACTTCATCAAATTCTGTACTCTTAACAAAATCTTACTGCTTTTATTAAAGTACCAACACAACTATTATTTATTTATGGATAAAATTTTAAATCGTATTTTGTGCGTGGTGCATTCTGGGAGATCAGCAACGCCTTCAATGGCGTTTTCTTCCAGGAAGTCATGGGAAACCAGTATTGCCCAGTTCAGACTGTAAATGCCATTTTAGTTAAGCAGAATCACTTCGTTTAACAGAAAACATTTAGTTTTTGCGGTAATATTTTCCTTTATGCTGACTGCCATGTCTGTTTTTTTTTTTTAAACTATTTTGCAGTGAGTGAAACAGCGCCTCTCCCATATATTGTGTGGTGAAAGTGTGGTGATACGCGGTATTGCACTTTTACCCTGATATCCAAAAGAAAGACAGACTTTAAAGAGTTGGCTTCTCTTTCTAAAAAAATATATATATAAATATTATCCAATAAGAAAATGCTATATTCACGGTTTTGTCAAAATGATTTGTCAGAACCATGCCAAGGGGAAGTTGGCTTCATCATTGTCATCTATATCGCTTTATCCTGTATACAGGGTCCCGGGGTCCTGCAGCCTATCCCAGAAGCCACATTACTTGTATTTGTTCAGAAAATATAGTATGTACTGTACTTTCAGTCATGAAATACATTTTACATACTCTAATGCTCATTGTTTCTTAAACCTTTCATTTAAATATATTTTTCATTAAATAAATCTAATTCACAATAACATCAATATATTTTAAAATAAGTGAAACACTAAAATCATGAAACAATAATTTATTCTAATTACTTATATGAAATAAATATCAGATACCCCAAACTGTCATTGGTGTTACTGTTACACAAAAATAGTTTTATTTTTAAATATATTTGACAATTTTAAATTCTTCCTGCATTAAAGGTCACTAGATGAAGAGCACTGGACAAATGCAAAAGCTATATCAGATGTCTTTCATTTCCATTTAAGCATTTTGTTGACGATCTTATGCAGAGCGATGAAATAATGAATTAAAAGAAATCTCAAGGTCATTGTCAATCTAACACATTTATATAACCACATTTATATATAATTTTAAGTTAGTTTTAAAAAAGACTGTTAAATCTTTTTATATTGCACATCTTTCTTTCTTCCATGTCCCTTTAGGTTTTTTTTGTATGAGAAAACAGAGCTTTCATTAAAGTGGATAGAAGTGAGATCCACTTTAAAGAGTTGCTGACCTTTACTCATGTTCTCAAGTGGAGTCTGGTGTTCCACAGGGTTCAGTTTTAGGCCCACTGCTTTTTTCCCTTTACATGCTTCCTCTGGGCAAAATAATTTGTAAACATGGTATTAGTTTTCATTGTTATGCTGATGACAAACAATTATATGTCTCAGCAAAACCAGATGAGAAAAAACAGTTTACTGAAATTGAGCAATGTGTGCAGGACATTAGAGATTGGATGCTAATAAATTTTCTTCTGCTTAAGATTCCAGCCGTTCATTTGAAGCATATGTAGATAATATTACCAGGATAGCATTCTTTCACCTCAGAAATATTGCCAAGATAAGAAATTATGCAGTAAATATTCACCTCAGAAATATTGCCAAGATGAGAAATGATGCAGAAAAACTAGTTCATGCTTTTATCACCTCTAGGTTGGACAATTGTAACGCCTTACTGTCTGGTTGTTCAACTAGGTGTTTAAACAAGGTTCAGTTAGTTACAGAATGCAGCAGCGAGAGTCCTCACTAGAACCAGAATCTGGGGGACTCATGGACATAGAGCATTATGGCGAACTGGTATGTTTACATGCTGTCTTCCCCATTCTCATTGATCACTCAGGTTTGTTGACGGTGAGGTGATTGGTTGCTTTACATCTCAGGGAGCCCTCAAGTCTGTGTTTCCTTCTGGCTCTCCGTTTTAGTTATGCTATCATAGTTAGTCCTGCCAGAGTCCCTGCTTGCACTTTGCACTAAATATACATTCACCTTATACATTGTTTGACTGTGACCATACCTAACTAACATCTCTCCATCTCTTCTACTCTCTCCTTTTCCCTCTCCCTGTCTGTCGAGCTATACATGTCTTTACTGAGCTGCCAGTGATCCAGACCCCTCTGCCCTCTGGATCTGTCTAACTCGTTCTGGTGTCCTGCTTCTGGTTGGAGATTTCGTCGCATGGATGCCCCGTGTGGTCTGGCTGGGATGCTTGTTGTGACTGGGGACGCTTCCACTTTACCATGAAGACTGTCCTGCCCTCAACTGATGCAGACAGCTGTTCTCTGGGAACCTGTGACTTCAGTCACTCGATAGTTCAGGACTGGAGTTCTCTGGGTAAGACTGAATTTCCAGTCTTACCCAGTATTATGCAGATCAATCCCTACTATCTGTTTTCACCCAGATGAGGATGGGTTCCCTGTTGAGTGCGGTTCCTCTCAAGGTTTCTTCACACAAGTCACTCTGTCTTCCTGTTTCAAAAGGAAAATCATCTAAGTACAGAATCGAATGATATCTTAGCTTATATGATAATTTAAAAGGTGGAAATTGTTGAAACAAAAAGATGAATTTTTCCCCTCCAAATTTGTATCATAAAACCAAACCAAAAACTGCTAAATAACACATACTGTATATGTTTTGTACTGAGCAAATTCAAGGCATATTTGTATTGATATACTCTGCCCTCTACAGGCACAGCACAGTAACTGTCACCCATTTCCCCCCCTTTGTAGCCAAATAAATAAACAAGGAAAGAAAGACCGACCTATACACCCCTGCCAGAAATAAAACTTGATTTTAAACTCACACATGACCTGAAAATACCTGTGGATACTAAAGCTTGCACTCCTGATTTATTTCAAACACAGACATAAACAACAAAATGTTCTAACATGACTATTAACTCTGTTACAGAACAGAAGGACACAGAGAAAGAACAAGTTGAAACACATGTGAACAGATGTTGGCACTGCACTGTATATTTAAACCAATCTTGCACAAAATTTAACAGATTTCAGTGCTGAACAAAAAGCTGGGTGATTTTTTTATACAAATACTTTACAAATATCTCACTATTAATTATAAAAAGATTCACAAAACATGGATTGCTACATTCAGATTCAGAGATCATGGGTGTGTTCCTCTTTTTTTGTTTGTTCCTGGCATTCATAGTTACAAAAAGAAAGAAAGAAAGAAAGAAAGAAAAACAATCAATTTGTCAATTTGTTTTTAGCTGCAAGTTGTATGCATGAATGATGTAATGTTGACATCTCTCAAAACTGCAAAAAAAAAAAAAAAACCGAAATATAGTCGAATTCATCTAACATTCCTACTTATAAATCAAATATAATAATATTATTCAGCAGTTTTAGATGTTTTAACACATTTCAGTGATCGTTCCTCTTTGTAGAAACTAGTGCTTAGTAATTCCTTGAAATTTCTTGCTACAAATAATTTAATTAACGTTATTATATATTTAGTGTATTGTAATCATAAAATGGGAAATACTTGCTGAACATGACTATGTTGAGGTTTATTCCGTATCCTTTTACATGCTAATATTTTAGCTGAACTTGCTTAGCAACTTAATAACGACAATGTTTTGATTATTATTTTAGCTAGATAAAGCATTTTATTCGTAATATATGGACGTATCTGAGAAATGTTGATATTCCTGACAATTTTGATTTCTACTGTCACTTTGCCTTAAGATTATCCATAAAAAAGACCTGTTAGCTAACTGAATCTGCCAGCTAGCCTCTGTAACTAGCTACAGTAGTTTATTCTCAGGGACTCATTTTCAAGTTGCCTAGCAACAACCTTGCCTACATAAAAGGGCTCTGTGTCAAAATGGAGTTTGTGTGTTTATTGTGTTTTCAGGAAAAGTCTACACAATACACTCTTTAAATATTTAAATCATTACTAATATCCCCCAGTTCAGGAGTTTCTCAGTACAACTTGGTTTGGTTAGCGGTCAATGCTAAAGGTAATTAAAGTGTAATTTTGGCCTTACAAAGACTTTTCTTCCTAATTAACCAGCACATCTGAGGTAAATGTTGATATTTCCAATTGGTTTGTCTACTCTACCTATGTGTTTAGTGCTAATATTAGCATAATTTATTAGCTACTGCAGTTTATGCTCAGGGACCAGATTTTAGATATAATGTGTTTGTACTCTGTAAACTATTTTCTTCTCTGCCTTTTAAGAAAACAAGCAATAAAAGTGGTTATCTGTTCAAAATTAAAGAAGCAGTACGTGATTGTTTTATCCTGTTTACACCTAAGTAAATTTAATGGTACACAGAATTTTGGAAATACGGCCACTTAAGCTTAATGTAGCTAATACATTCTAGGCTAACAAGTTTAGCTATTTTATGTTCAATGGCCATATTCCATATATATACAGTCAGGTCCATTAATTTTTTTTTAAATAATTACACTTTTTGGGGGCCTTTGCCCTCTCTAAACCACCACATTGAATGTAAAATGAAATGACCTAAGATGCGAGTGAAGTCAAGACTTTTAGCTTTAATTCAAGGGGCAAAAACAAACCATTAACCATTGAAGAATTACAGCCATTTTCGTACACATATACACATTTTGGGGGATCAAAACTAATGGAACAAATTCAATGTGTGGTGGTATACAGAGACCAAATGAAAAAAAAAAAAAAAAAAGAACACATTTTTGTTTAAAAAAGTCTGGGCCTGACTGTATAGTGTACTGTATAGTTCACATCCCCTATAAAATAAATATTTTTTACACTTGCACATCTCTAAAATCTAGAAAAAATGTAAGAAAAGCTGATAAAAATGAAAGAGGCTGTATGCAATTTATAGCGCCTTTTTCCTTCTTCAAAAACATTTGCAATGTGCCATCTTTTTCTTTTGTAACCATATAAAACTGATGGATAGCCTTTTAGGAGGAAAGAGGGAAAGCTTTGGTGTAACTCAGGTTGGACCTCATTTCTGGCCCAGAAAACTGTAAACCAAAGCCTGAGAACAGAAAAACCAGTTAAATCCATTGTATGGCAGAATCAGTAATTGAAATCATACTTTCACGAGTCTATAAACACTTTTAAACATTATTGAAAAAACCCCAATATGAATCCATGCTGGTGTTTCAGAATGACAGTTTGTGCGAATGTAGCTGAAGACAATGATAAAATACACATACGCACGCACACGCGGACACATACACACAGAGTCACCCACACACATGCAGCATTGTGTACAACTGTCTGGGTCTCTTCAGTGGCAGTGTTCAGTTACTCGGCAGTGTTCGGCGCATCACTGGAATGTGTGTGGATCATCTCAGCTTCTTCTTCGGCCATGTTTCTCCTCAGAGTTCTAGTACGCTCTGAGACAAGGCCCGCGTCAACCAGAGTCAGATTTCTGATTCGAGAGTGAAATTTAAAGCGTCTTTTCGCACTCGAGCCATTTCCGTGTCCTCTAGACGAGCTCGTCCAGCAGCGTGCCTATGCTGTGGTGCTGCTCCGGTCCTCCACCCAGGGCCTTGTTACACATGGGGCACACGCACCGCACCTCCAGCCACTTCACCACACACCTGCAAAAAAAGTACTTTAACGTTAATTATTGGCAAACAAAAGCACATCATTTTATATCAATTACTGGCATCCGTATCAGCACCACTATGAATATTTTAACTTTGAAACACTGAACATCAGAACAAAAGAACCATTTGCATGTACGTCTCAAAGTCGAGTTCAATCTGTGTCAAAGCTTTAACCTCCCGGCAGAGGCGAGCATCCTAATCGTAAATACATTGCTTTTGCCTGTGATAAAGGCCAGATGTTTACCAAAAGTTTTCCTCACCTCCTGTGGAAGGCATGTTGGCACGGCAGGACTCCCAGTTCGTCCTTCACCTTGAAATCCTCCAGGCACACGGCACACGTCTGCTGTGGAAGTGACACGACACAGAGCTAGAAATAAACAGCCGTACACACAGACAGGAGTACGGACACACACACACACACACAGACGAAGCATAAAGACAGTAGGCAGTACAAACATCCCGAGAGAACGGGACAGAAATAGAGCTGAAGAGATGCATGGAGTGAAGTGGGAGGAAACATGAAACAGACGGGGACCAAACGTAATGCACACAGAGACATACGAATACAAGTGAAAAACTAAGTGTGCTTGTGTGAGAACACGGAATGATAACATTAGCTGTGTGTCTTTACCCCATGGAGATTCAGCTTCTTCGGGTCTCCTTTCAAGATTACCTGTAAATGAGAGCAGATCATAAAACTGAAAGAAAAAAAACTCACATGAACTACAATCGCTTATTAGATGTTTATATATTGTTCAATGTTTTGTACCCAGAAAATAAAAATAGCAAATTTTAAGAAGTTAAGAATACCAATAATCAAGATTATACCAATAAACGTAATACATTTAAGCAAACGAATGGGTTAGTGTTTTTGTGATTGACAGGGGAGCATCAGTATGCCCCGCCCACCCAGAGAGCCGTGCTGATTTTTTTTTTTTCTTTTGGACTCACAGATGTCTGTAGCATCGTCTGGATTTGAATCCAATTAAGCAGCTGTTTAACACTACACACTACTGGGGACATGATAGAGATGTCACAGGTGTGTGTGTGTGTGTGTGTGTGTGTGTGTGTGTGTGTGTGTGTGTGTGTGTGTGTGTGTGTTTCTGAACATTAAAAAACATAATCACTGCTTTATCTGTTTACTTCCTGCAAAAAAAAAAATTAAAAATGACAGACTGCAATCAATCTACAAATGGCGTTCAAGTCAAACCAGGACTTTTGATTGCGCAGAATAACAGAACACAGTCATGTGAGTAAAACCTTTCTTTATTTCTCTATATAATCCCCTGTTACGCTGATGTACTTATGGTGTCACTGGTGCTTAGACACCATCAAGGAAGAAAGTTTTCTCAGTACGCCGGAGCCATGATAATCTGAAACGCCGGCCTCCCAGGAGCTCCTATAATGGCCCAAACATGTGGAAATGGCTTGGAGCGAGGTGAGGCAATCCCTTACTCCCAGCTGAGTACAAGTGGTGTTGGTGAATGATTGTGAGTACAGCTCTAAACAGGCGGACACGTCTTTTCTGCGAGTCGGAGCCAAGTTATGCGTGGATTTTCAAGGATTAGCCGTTCCACTGGATGAATATTCATGGTAACGACTGCAGTAGGTTCTGAGCCACCTCAGTCGGGATCGTCATTCACACACCTACTGCCTTTTTAAAAACTTTTGCTCAGTTCAAATGTTTTGCTGAAGTCTTCTGTAAACGTCAATCGCTTTTATGGCTTCATTCACAAGAATTTTGTCACAAGTCCCGGTTTGACTTGAACGTCCCTCACATTATATGATATTTGTACATTTGTCCCTCAGGCTGCTCTCTTACCTCTTTATATCCAAACCTCTCGCTTTGTGCCTGGTGTCTCAGCTTACTAATAAGGCCAAAAAAAGACAAGCATTAGGTATTAAATAAACAATTGTTAAAGTGTTGTGTGTATGACTAATTTTTCTAATAATACAGTAGACCTTCAGTATGTTGAAAGAAAAGAGACTCTAAAACCAGGCAGTATTGTGCTGTTATATAATGCACATGTGTGTGTGTGTGTGTGTGTTGGTCCTGTAAATAATAGCAGATTAAAATAGCTTCACATTTGCCCTGAATGTGTCCTCACTCGGTGGAAATGATCTCCTGTCTAGTGTCATGACTGTGGCAACTTCCTGTCCCCCACTGCCTCACTTCCTGCCGCTGCTGGCTTTCACATCATTGTCTTCTCAGCTCAGAATTAGAAAATGTGAGTGTGTGTGTGTCTGTGTGTGTGTCTGTGTGTGTAGATTACCTTATAAAGTAGCAACAGAATATGAGGCTGAGCACAAAGACGAAGATGCCTGTCCCAAAGATCACCATGTAGATGTTGAGAGGCAAGTCCTGAAACATGACAGGTGGCATGGCGCACGACTTGCTGGTGAAGATCGAACCCAAACTGCTACACATGGAGACAGAACGGTATAGATCAATCCCAAACCGCAGAGGCGCCCTACAAACGGAGCAGGTAAGATTTAGATCAACCACAGAAGCACACGACTGTCTGAGAAGTAAACATTTAGATCAATCACAACTTGTAGACGCACCCTAAACAGGGCGAGGAAAAGGATCTGGATGGATCTCGAACTGCAGACACACCCTAACCGGAGAAAAGTCACGATTTAGCTCAATCCCAAAAAGCAGGTGCGTCCTACAAAACCAGTAAGAATGATTGGATCTATCCCAAACCACAGAAGCACCTGACAAAGACCGAAGTGCCCTACATAGTGAATAGTAAACTTGTGGATCAATCCCAAACCACAGAAACACCCTTCAGCAGTAGTATGAAGGATCACAAATTACAGAAGCACCCTAAACAGGGAGTAGAAAAGATTGAGATCAATCCCAAGTTACATATTTGGCATTGATCCTACACATGGAATAGGTAAGATTTACATCAATCCAACCTGCAAAAATCCACCTACACAGTTACCAGGAAAGGTTTGGATCAATCCCAAACCACAAAAGCACCCTGTAGTACTATGAGATAGTATTGAGATCAATCCCAGAACGCGGAAGCATTCGTCCGTGATAGTGTGAAAGGTCAGAAAGCAAGCCCCAGCTGCAACAGTACTCTACACAGGGATTAAGAAGGGGTTAGGTTCAATCCCAATTTACAGAAGCACCCTACACAGGGAACAATTTAAATGAATCCCAAATTTAGATGCACCCTAAGAATGAAATATGAAATGAAATTGGGAAACGAAATCCCAAACTGCATAAATAGTCTACACATGGAGCAGGAAGGACGTGGATCAACCCCACACCTCAGAAGCACCCGGTCCAGGGAGTAGGAAAGGTTTAGGTCAATTCCAAACTGTCTGAGTACCCTAAAGAGGGAGCAGTCATGATTAGGAGAACTTCAAAAGCGCCCTAGACGGGAAAGATTTGATTAGTTTGTAGTTACTTTTAACATTGCGTAATGTCTGTAACAACAAGTCCGTTCCTGTCCTCACAAGCTGCTGCTTTACCTCTGACGTTTCCAAAGCACTGACACTGGAGACCTGTGCCATAACGGAAACAGAAACGTTCATCATATCGGCCCTCGCTGTGCTGTGACACACACATAGTGAAGTTGTTCAGGATCCACAGCACACTGGGAAATCACATCGAACATACACACGAAGCTGAGCGAGTAATGGGAATTTTATAAGCCTGGTCCTAGTTTCCAAAAAAACATTGTAAAACATGTCATTATTTAACCGGTAAAGAGAGAGAGAGCGAGAGAGAGAGAGAGAGAGAGAGCGCTCGATGCGATGCCCGCTCCACCGACAGACCATTAAACCATGACCTTTGTGTTGTGATGCTTTTAGGAAACTCTGCTCTTATCTCATAAAACCATACAAAAGTCGATAAGACTGAAATCCTCCAGCTGGTCTCAGCGGTAATCTGGACAGTGATTTTGGGATTGCGACTAAATGACAGGAAATTGCAACACGTCTCTGACGGTGTGTACGAAGAGCAGGCCAGACTTCCTTTCAGCGCTTGTGTTGTGCAAGAACAAAACGAAAAAGAGAGACACAGAGAGAGAGAGAGAGAGAGAGAGAGAGAGAGAGAGAAAGAAAAAAAACCTCCAAATGTTTACTCCCGCTCAGATTCTGGTCAGGCGCCTCACACACCCTCGTACACACCTCAGAAGACGTCCATCTGGAGAGAATTGAATGAAACGGAAATTTTTAGATATTTGCAGTGTTTGAAATATAAAATAAATAAATAAATAAATAAATAAATCAAGGGGGACGGTGTGGTCAAGCATTTATTTATTTATTTATTTATTTATTTATTTTGTTAAGAATAGTTTTATTAACGAATATCAGCTTAATTCAATCAACTCGGAACAAAACACGTGCATTTAAACATGCAATTGACAAAACTATCATTTGATCCTTTCCATGGCTTTCATCTCCGGAGGATTAGAAGAGTAGAATAAAAAGCTCCATAAACATTACTAATTTAATCATGTAATAGTATTGTAGTTTTGTATGACTACACATCAGTCTCTCTCTCTCTCTCACACACACACACACACAAACCATCAAATTACTATTACAGCATTTAAAAATCTATTTTTGACCCTTTTTGCACCCCAGCATGTAGGTGAAGCCACAAAATCGAATGAAAAAACAAAAATTGAGAATGAAATGACACAAAGAACTCGTCGTTTATAATCATTAAAGCTGTCAGTCATTTCAAAAACTCCCGTATTAAACTGAATCCCTCGTTCTCATCGCGTCTCTGCTGAGTTTTGTGATTTGTGTGTGTGTGTGCGTATCATACTGTACCATTAGTATTGTATCAAAACTTCATCTTTATCCGATCGACGTTTTCCATTTCTCACCCGTGATTCACGCTCCGATTATCGAACAGCGAGTGTATTTGTGTGACGACGAAAGAAAGAAGTACAACTTAGTGGAAACAAGGCGTCAGATACTCGACCTTACACAATGTGATTTCTGTGGATTAATAAGTTAGACAGAGATTCTGCTGTACAGACAGACAGACAGACAGACAGACAGACAGACATGTCCGTGTATGTATTATCAACTTGAAACAATAATAATAATAATAATAATAATAATAATAATAATATCACTGATTACATTTAAGATCAGCAGATTATTTTCAGCTTTAACATTTGAACTGTTTAACCGTCGATGATGCGTACGAACGCTAGTTTATAATAAAAGCTTACAATCGTAAAAGGCTGGAGTCAGCACCAGCACGGGCACATGTCTGAGAAGAAGACATTTGTACTGTATCCGCCGTGTGTTCGTGCACCATGATTGGATGAAGTGCCTCCTGCTGAGAGGAAATTCAATAAACATCCATTTTCTCCCCATTTTATTTTTGTTCCGTCTGCACGATCTCGAGTAGCACGTTAGCGCTCTATAATGACTCCAATACTCCACAATCAAATCTACGGTTGCTTCATTTCGGTTATTCGCTTACAAAAAGTGGGCTTTTCTCTGGAACGAGAGGTCGTAAAGGACATCGTGTCCACACATCAATTCAGCTGATCGGTTTGAGCACAATGTACAGATGAGGAGGTGGAAGAGCCTGACTGAATGGATGAATGAGAGACTACGTCCGTGCCATCAGGGAAGAAGAAAGACCCTCCACAGATGTGATAACCTGGTGATTCAGTACCTTCAGGTCGTCAGCTGACTTCGTTTTAATGTTAAATCTCCTTAGTTGTTTTTTTGCATGATAACTACTAATAATTTGATTGAATTTTTTTTTTTTTCAGATGCAGCCTGAAGTGGCTTCCACAACACTAATTGACACTGTACAGCTGTGATGATCTCGGCCAGGGAGTTTCTCATGAAGCTGCGGCGCTGCTTCTCTCATGCTGTGAGCCAGCGATCGTTGTGCCCGTCGTGATCGTTGACCTACATCACCAAGGGCACCGACATGTTACCAAGACAACACGAGGTGGGGAAAAAAAGCCCTGTTTTTCTAACAACAGCTCTCACATCTGAACATGGTAACGGCGCTCTGCAATTAAAAAAAAAAAAAAACAATTAGATGCATCCTGGCCATGATGAGACTCTCCGCACGATAACGGCTTCCTAACGTCCAGCTTACGACTGGCAACTCTGACATACGGAATAAAAACCCGCTCTGTCTTTCAGGAAAGAAAAAAAATCTGCTTCTTATTTAAGTCAAGTCCTTTTAGTTGGGGTTGGTCCTGCGCACGTCATAATGGAGATATTTGGAAAGTACTGATGATATAATGAGCTAATGAGTCAGAGTGTCGCTATGCTATGCTGCGCCTTGGTTCACTTAGTTACACAAAAACAGGGCTGAGAATGAAAAACATGCCTTTGTGCTTCAAGAGAGAGAAACATGAAATATTTCAAGCTCAGGAGAAGGAAAGTGTCTACTTAGGGCTTTCGATAACTATAGAATGAACAGCGTATGAAATATAAAAGACACATCGTGCCGACTTTGATATCATTTGCTCTTATGAACTGGACTGTAACAATCTGATATCAGGGGAATAAAAAGTGAATTTTGTTAAATTATCGTTCATAACGTCAGAACAAAAATAATCATAACCAGTCACAGAAAAACACATCTGATAACGTTATGTCATCTTCAACAATATACCGCCTCCTTCGAAGTCGTTCTCCATCGCCTCTGAACCGTCAGTGTTACTTTAATTACGTCCATAAAGCCAACTAACACAAGGCTGAATCCCACATCCCTCTCTAACCCCTGATCGAGGGCAGATAGCTTTCCATTTAACTCTCTTTGGGATTCAACCCCACAGAACCCAGAAGTTAACGGAGCTGACGTTCTAAAGTGGAATAAGTGGAGACGTATTATTGGGACTGTCCACCACCTCCATGGTTTATTCTCCTCACCATCTGGCTACACAGCACCGATAAGAATTTTAAAACTACTGTCAGCTCTTCTTCAGTTCTGGATTTGTTTTGGTTCGAGCAAAATAACAATAAACAAATCATAATCTCTTGCTGTATTTGCACAAAAGACAACTACAGTTTGTGGTGCGCCATCATGCCTACAGCAAAATCGCAGCCATGCTGATATTCAGCACGACAGCACTCCCTCTAGCATGATAGTGCTTCATTATGTTCATGTAAATCGATTCGTTTCTGTTTTGCTTCTGCTACTAAATTCAGTCTCAATATACTGTATATCAAGTGCTGCTACAGCTTCTGCACTGTATGATATGATCAGGATAAATGATGAAGGTTTTTGTATTGCGATTCCTCTCTATATACCGCGGTTTGTATACTGTACAATGGAACAAAATTTCATTTCTTCAGGGTCGATGTTGCAACACATAACAGAGCGGGAGGCTATAAAAAGTGCAAAAACAGAAGAATGCGAGTTGCGTGTGAGACGATAAATAAATAGCACAATGTACTCAGAACGTGGGCTGTGTAAAATACAAATAAGCCCTAGGCTGTAAACTGTAGACTAGTACAAATATGAAAGAGAAGAAAGAAAGGATACATGTCCTGTCTAAGGTGCTGACCCTCTCAAGGTCACTGATGATCAGCCTGTAATATGTTAGAAATAAAAACAAAATGTTTAACTTAAAACATTGTCTTTCAATTGGACAACGATTCCTAATAACCCAGAAGAGACCACGCCCACTGGGACGCCTTCTGAGTGAAGAAGTGAACTCTTCGGTCCTGAGGAGGAAAAACTTTTTCTAAGCATCACAAGGCACTGACACTGGAGACTCCTTCAACAAACATTATCTAAACATTCCCTTACACAAAACAATTATAGACATTTTAGAGTATGGACATCGAGCATCCACCATACGAGTGCAATTTTACTATAGAAACAACAATATTTCAGGATGAGTGCAAAAATATAAACCTTCTGTTATACTCACTCATCGTCGTCTATACTGCTTTGCTCCGTATACAGGGCCACCGGGAGGCCTAAACCCTATCCCAAGGCGGGGTATTTAAGGACACTAATTAGCCCAATCTACATGTCTTTGGACTGTGGGATGAAACTGGAGCACCCAGAGAACATGCGAACTCCGCGCACGCAGATGCCGAGGCGGGAATCGAACCCAGACCCTGAAGGTGCAAGGCGGCAGCGCTAACCACTACCGTCGCCTTCTGCTATAATTGTCGTATAATGCATGTAAACTTATAGGGGTACCAATAGGAAATCATTCCCTCCTGGAGATTCTCAAGGGGGAGCAGTGGTGGCTCAAATGATTAAGGCTGTAGGTTACTGGGTTATTGATCACAAGGTCAGGGGCTCGAGCCCCAACACCACCAGAGTTGCCACTGTTGAGCCCATGAGCAAGGCCGTTAACCCTATCTGTTCCAGGGATGCTGTATCCTGGCTAACCCTGCACTCTGACCACGGCTTCCTATGTGAAAAAATTATTTCCCTGTGCTGGAAGCTGCATGTGACAGATCATTGAATTATTTATTTATTTATTTTTCAAGACCATGGGAATCATTTCCACTACTTCCAACAAACTGTTTGCTGGGAGGATTCACGTAAACTGGTAAGATACGGATTAAACCATTAGACCCGGAGGATGTAAATATCGGACCAATCCGATATAAGGATCTACAGTAAGGTATGGGCTGATCTTTCTCTTGGTAGAGGGATTAAGGTCATCATCGAGACCAGTGATCCACCAGGCCTGGGTTGACCGGATCATGCTTGTTGAATGGAGAGAGAAACTCTGCAGGATGGTTGATGACCATCACACCGCTGCACAAACATCTGTCTCGATCAGACCAGACGCCACGAGCTTGTCGATCCTGCTTACGCACGAGCATGAATCATGATCTTGATTTTGGAGGCAGCGTGAAACGGTGAAAAAAAAAAGAAAAAAAAAGACAAGGACATGCGGACAAAAGGGGAGAAAAGGCGGGGGGACAGAGGGACGGAGGGCTGATGCTGATTAGATCTTACCGTTACACCACTGGAATGGTTGCATCAGTTGATCAGCCCCGTATGTAACAGTCCTGGCGTTACATTGTTTCCAGAGCGCGTCGACTTTGATGTTCTCTTTGATCTTCCTTTGATCGGTCCAGATGTATCCAGATGTGCAACGCATCCATGCTGATTTTCAAACCCGAGCAGTCCAAACAGCTTGAAGTTTTGCTCTCCCAGCATCCGCGTTCAAAGAAACAAATAAAAACACGCACAAAAGCACATCAGATCCAACCAGATCCCATCACATCCCATCACATCACATCAGATCAAATCAGATCCAGTCCCGCGGTTTATCTTTCTTTCTTTTTTTTTGCTTTCAGTTTTGTCTTGTCTCTGAATTCCTAACATCTCTGATCCTGTCACGGATTGGTCTTAAACCTCCATCAGGAAAAAAATAATAAAAATAAAACAACAACAACAACAAGCGCCATCTAAACACGCTGGCATCCGCGCGATGAGCAGGAATGAGCGGCGAATCGTTTGGGGATGATCGACTCTTTCGAAGCGAGTCGGTTCGGAAAGCCAACGCGCGTGCGCGAACGGACAACGGTCGCGCAGCCATGTCATGTCAGAGTAAAGTGCACGTGCAGGTCACTGAACTAATGCAGGGTAACGATATGACCCAGACTTTGACCGGTTTAATAAACTTTAAGATAAAAAGCTAAATACTGTCTACCTCTAAACAACTGAAATATATTCAAGTATAACATTTATTTAAAAGCTGAAGAAAAAAAACACTTCTTATTCTAGATACATTTCTCCCTTTCAAATCTTTTCATTGGTTAGCACCTCCACACCTGTGTGTGTGTGTGTGTGTGTGTGTGTGTGCCCTGCGATGGATTGACACCCTGCACAGGGTGTACCCGCCTCATGCCCTAAGTCTCTGGGGATCGGCTCCATGCCCCTGCAACAGCTCCAAGATAAAGTGGTATAGAAGGTTAATGAATGAAAATGAATGAATATTTTTGTCACATATACTGTACATTAGGCAGCACGGTGGCGTAGTGGTTAGTGCTGTCGACTTGCACCTCCTGGTTCTGGATTTGATTCCCGCCTTGGGGTCTGTGTCTGCATGTTCTCCCTGTGCTTGGTGGGTTTCCACCGGGTACTCCGGTTTCCTCCCACAGTAAAAAGACATGCAGGTTAGGCTCATTGTTGTGTGTCGTGTGTGTCGTTTCCAAGTTGTGTGTCGTGTGTGTGAATGCGTGTAGGAATGGTGACCGGAGGTCCAACCACGGTTGTAAAAACGGGCATAAATACACTGGTCACCATCGGCCTCCACAGTCCCTAGTTTTTGGATGGATGGATGGACGGACGGTTACTGTACATTACAGGACAGTAATATTTTCTTTTCATATCTCAGCTTGATAGGAGGTTGAGGGCAGGGCACAGGGTCAGGCATGATAAAGCCTCCCTCGACACACACACACACACACACACACACACACACGTTTTCTCTTCTGCTTTTGTCTTTTTGCATTTTCCGCATCAGATAGTTATAAACGCTTCATGATCTTTGCTTTTTCCGATCTTTTGCTTTTTACGTTTCTTAAGTTCTATTTATGTCACATCACGAGAGACCCTTCTGCAGCTGGCTTATTAAACACATTTATAGCTTAAACTCTTTCAAGAAACTTACACCGCTTATAGCATTAAACAGCCAGGTAGCAAATCAGGATCATCATATGACCGTTACTGAGATGGTACTCAAAAATGGCACTGAAACACTGTTAAATCTTATTATTAGAAATCTAATTACAGTGGTGTGTGTGTGTGTGTTTTAGTTGGGATAAGTGCATCAGGGATATATACAGTGTTTTCTTGTAATCTCTGTATTTTACTGTAAAGCCCTATTAGTAGCTTTACGTTTAGAAATTAATGTTTGTTAGTCATTTTTTCACTCCTCTTGATGAACAGCGTAGAATAATTTTTGCCGCTATATACTGTATTGCATTACAGTAACTAGGCTATGATTACACAAAATGACCCACATGGAGTACATGTAAGTGATTGAATACACACACTCTCTTTCTGCTATTTTACAAAATAACATGTTTAAAAATATGATTATTCAGTGCAGTGTTGAGATTTATAGCGAGTATAGCTCCAGGGAATACATAAACAGACTAGGATTAGGCTAATTGGCGTCATCAAGTTGCCTGTATTGTGTGAATAATTGAGTGTTTGTGTGTGTGTGTGTGTGTGTGTGTGTGTGCGCGCGCGCCCTGCAGTGAACTGGCACCCATAGAATTGAAGCTTATTTTTTGTATAGCATCTTAAAATTTTATTATTACAATTCTAATTACAGCATTACAAAATTCAAATTTTTAGTGCAATGTTTTTTTTTTTTTTTTTTTTTACAGGTTAGCTAAAAGTATGATGAAATCAGGTCTTGCTCTTTAAAAAAAAACAAACAGTTTTGTTAAAATTGTGTTAAATCTTAAACAGATTGTTTATAATAAAATATATCTCAAGCCCATAAACTCTTGAGATAAGTGCTTGATTCCCATATGCAAGCTAAATGCTGCCCTCTTCTGGTAGAGCAGGAAAATACATTTATATTATATATTTAAAAAAGCAATGTAAAAATTATGGATATAATTTGAACATTTACTCATGTGACATTGAGGTCCATTCAGGTTGTATGTTAATTCCACTTGGCGGAAAAAAAGCACATGTAATGTTTAATGCAAAAGCATAACATTCTGAGTTATAAATACAGAGAACAGTACAATAACTAGAAATTTAAGATTCTTACATTTCCAATGAATCAATAAAACCCGTAAAAGAACAGCAACTGATGAAAATAAGTTTTCGTCAACTTTTTATTTAGAAGAAGTAGATTTGTTCATATCCACTGAAGTTTGCTGCATAAACAGGATTAAAGTTGTATATGAGAGCTTGACTCTCTTCCTCTGGCTGGCTGAAGTGGTGAGAGCTTCTCCGTCCTGCAGAGACAGAAGAGAGACAGAGGTGAGCTGGGGTGAAGATGAGCCAGCGATACAAGCAGACGGGTCGGTCTTATGAGATTTAATTATTTAGAATGTGTGAGTTATTATAAATAAAAGAAATAGACAGACAGAAAGCCAGGAACCTGCCAGACAGACCGAAAAAAAAAAGAAAAAAAAAAAACAGCCAGAAAGACAGACAGAGGCAGAGAAAAAGCATTTAGTCATAAAGACAAATCTGCAGACAGACACACCGAGACCCAGACAGAGACATGCATGCAGGCATTCATACAGACACATAGACACATAGCTACTGTAGCAGACAGACAGGCAGACATGCAGATAGACAGACAGACAGGTAGACAGACAGAGAGAAAGATAAAAGACATGCAGACGGAAAGACAAATCAACAGAAAGAAAGAGAAAGCATTTAGTCATAAAGACCGACATATAGCCAGACACAGACAGACAAATACATCAACAAACATATAGACAAACTGAGAGATAGATAGAGTGTCATGCAAAAGTATTCATACCCCTTGAACATTAATACATTTTGTGACGTTACAATGACGAAAATCTATTTATTTTGTGTGGGGGTTTTATGTGACAGACCAACACTAAGTGGCACATGGAAGGAAAACGTTTATATATATTAATATATTTTTTAAACAAATAAAAATCTGAAAAGTGCGATACGCATTCGTATTAAGCCCCCTTGACTCTAACTAAAACCCAGTGGAACCAACTGCCTTCCACTTCACAATTATGTGCCACTTTGTGTTGGTCTTTCACACAAAATCCCAATAAAATACATTCGCGTTTGATCTTTTGACACGACGAAATGTGGAAAAGTTCAAGGAGTATGAACACCTGGGCAAGGCACTGCACTGTAGATGGACGTTACCTTCATTCACCAGGAACTGGGCCAGCAGTGAGGACACGTGGACGGCGTTTTTGGAATGAGGAAAACTGTACTGAGGATCCCACTGGAAACGGTTCACTTCTGGATGCCACTGGACGCCGTAGAACGGGTACCGCTTCCCTGTGGACAGATCAGAGCGGGAGAAGACCTCTGAGATAACGAGATAATGTGGATGTCATTCATTAAAAAGAACGTGAACTTGACCCTGTGCTCTAGACCTTCCATGGTCGAGACGAAGACAGCGCCGCTCTTCGCCTCGTTGGTGGACAGTACGCTAAAGAAGCTGCTCAGTTTCTCGTTTCCTAGAAAAACCTGAAAAGAGTTATGATTAAAATGCTGCACAAACTGTACGTGAAACGCTGTAAATGCTCACGCTGCTCGAGTCACGCACCCGCTCGGTCACGCCGTAGTTGTGGAAATTCCCAGTGAGCGGTTCCTCTGCCAGCGCCTTGAACAGCTCTGGAGGAAAACTCGCGAACATGCGGCTGGACTGGGCCTCTGTGAAAGAGTTGAAACTTGGAATTAGGATTTCCAGAGCCTAGAAATAATGTGTTCACCTTCAAGAACACCCCGAGTGCTATCCACCCACTTACACATGAATGAGGTCACAAATACCCATGATTGGCACGCTGTCTCTGTGATTGACAGGAGAGAGAGTATGCCCCTCCCACACATCTAATTGAGCACAGCTAACTGGTCGTCTTCTAGCCAGTCTACGGTTATTGTGAGCTTTCTGCATTTGCCAGATTTCTATGCCGCGCCACTCTGTAGTGCTAAATGTACCTGCGGTGAGGTTCAAGGGCATCGAGATGTTGTTCGCCATGGTATTGGTCAGCAGGTTCTTTCCAGCCACCTGCACCGTGAGCAGCTGGAACCCCAGACATGTTCCCCAGATAGGGAAGTAATCACCTTCATCATTGGCCTGAAACACAGTGAAACAGATTCCCACAATGATAGGAAGCAACACAGTGAACCTGCTGGGGTCGTTCCGCTTTTTAAACAGCTGACGAGCCACACGATACACTGTTTATAGACGTTAGTACAGATAATGGGAACTATTCGACCAAAATCGTATCAGATGGCTTTTATGAGGAAGTATGAACGCATGGAAATTCCGAGTCAGATCATTTGACCAGCATGAGCCAAGCGCTTGCACGTTATTTACCTTGAGAGCGAGTCTGAAGTAAATTCCAGCGGTGTGGGCAAACTCGGACGTTTCCAGATCCACTGCACCCCCGATGAATATAAGCCTATCAGACGCAGGGAACAGAACCGTGCAATGTTAATCACGCAACTCCTGCTCGACGTCTACGAGTGTCATTTATCTGGGTTACTACCTGATCGCTACTTTAATATGTAGAGTGACGATATCTGACGCTCTCTAAAACTTCCAGGGGTGTTCAAGTCGAAACGGGACTCTATGTGTTAGCCGCTAGTTAGCTTTGCAGACGTAAATAAAACGTTACAGGCGATTGAGAGGAAATTCGGAATAACTTTGAAGCAATTACTACGGAGACGGCGTGTTGTTCAAGATGACATCACTTAGTTATCAGATGTGTTTCCTTGCTGGAAATGGGGTTTCCCCGCTTTCTAGTACTATGGACCAAACTGACCTGCTTTAACCCATGCTGTGACTGACAATTAGTGTATTTATTGATCATTAGAACACCCCTGACGGGAAGTGATGCATAAAGTTAAACGTCAACCAGCACTCGTGGAATGCCTCTCATCCAATCGGATTGCCCGGTCGGAAATGACTGTTCTATACTCTAATTAACATCCTGGTGAATCGTGCTTCATCAGGACTTCCCTTGCTGCAGTGAAGACATGTTTGCACTAACCAACGTCCAGACTAAATATCGGACTAAATTACTCGGGGGAGTCATGCGGACGCTAATCATGTGAGTCACTCATGTGAATCATCGTTGGAAAGAGGGTGCTTCCTAATTAACATTGTCGATGTTGTGAAGCTGAGGAAGTGCATGCTCGCTCTTCTTCTTTTGTCCCTGAAAGGTAGGATGAAGCGATGACTTACCCATTGATTGACCTGAAGATTTTTTCATGTTGTTCTCTGGTCTGATTCAGTCTAGAATGGAAAAAAAAAAGGATTTTGATGCTGTAAAGCTCCTTTGCACTATACATATGAAATTGAATTGGATTTCACTAGATGGTATATACGGCAAGATTTCATGTCACTTATGAAACTGAAACGTGATCACATACGGTGACCTGCTGAACTCTGATGCTGTGAGCAAGTTCAGGTGATGAAGCATGTGCTGACATACCTAATAGGAATCACCCGGGCGCCACCTGACTCGATGTACTTCACATAAGAAGAGGGGATGTAGGTTTTCCCATAAGGTTTTAGGTTAGGGTCTGTAACTTCCTGAGTTAAAATACCTGTGAAGGAAAATTTACATCTACATTTACGTGTACATCTTAAATATTAGTGAACGTACTGTATATAAATAATTCTATAAATGATTAAATCACATATAGTTGAAATGAAGAGACAAATAATGTCAATGATTTATTCATTCATTTATTTTCTATACTGCTTATCCTGGGTCAACAGGGCCTGGAGTCTATCCCAGGAGACTTAGAGCACCAGGCGGGGTACACGCTGGACAGGATGCCAATCCATCGCAGGGCTCACACACTCACAGGCAATTCAGTAACACCAGTTAGCCCAATCTGCATGTCTTTGGACTATGGGAGGAAAACCGGAGTACCTGGAGGAAACCGGCCAATTACAGGGAGAACATGCAAACTCCATGCACACAGACCCTGGGGCGGGAATCGAACCCGGAACCTGGAGGTGTGAGGCGACAGTGCTAACCACCATAATCGAAATACTATATCTATTATTATGTATGTATTTATTTGTAGATGAATCTTTAAATGAATCATCATATGGATTCATTGTTAGATTAATCTACAGCTGAACACTCACTCACTCACTCACTCACTCATCTTCTGTACAGCCTTATCCTGTATTCAGGGTCACAGGGGGTCTGGGGCCTATCCCAGGAGACTTAGGAGACATGAGGCAGGGTACACGCATACACACACACACACACACACACTCACTAGGGTTATTTGGGAACGCCACTTAGCAATCTGCATGTCTTTGGTCTTGAGGGAGGAAACCCACCAAACTCCATGCACGCAGAGGCGGGAATCGAACTCGGACCCTGGAGGTGCAACGCGACCACTAAGCCACTAAGCACAGTAATGTCATGCGGGTTTGATGTTTGCACCAGTACTGCGTGTCAACACACACACACACACACACACACACACACAGAGTATACACACCGATCACCGGCCGATCGTTCAGCGTCTCTCGGCGAGGAAGCCGTGCAGCGCTCGCGCAGCTCAGCGCGAGCACCGTCAGGATCAGGGCTTCGATTCGGTGCAGCATCGCGTCGCAGGATCCAGTCGCCCAGCTCAGATCCTGGAGCCCGCGGCTTACACGACCTGTGCCTCGAAAGTGCGCGTGCCTGCGCGTCGTGCGCGTGCGGGCGCGAGTCCAGCGCTTGCGGAAAGTTTGAGGAAGTGGGCGGAGTTTGAGAAATCTGGAATCTCCGCGTTGATCGTAAAGCTCATGACAAAATCACCACACAACCTGGAGTGGCCAAACATGTCTCTTCCACTTTTCCCCGTTACGGAATTTACGCACGCACACACACACACACACACACAGAGTCAGCAAAAAAAAAAAAAAAAAGTATACACATTTCAGGAAAAGAAAAGCTTGTATCAATATTTTAATACTAAATGTATTGCTATACGTATATATTGACATACATGATACTATTATTAATATTATATGAATCTAATATACATCAATCTATTTTTCTTATAATGTAACATTTAATAATATGCATATGTATTGTATCATATTTTTAGCTGACTCTGTATATACAGGGCAATAAAGGAAATCACAAGTCCGCTCTGAATGAAGTCATCAAGTTTTTTTCCCCTAATCACTCCTAATAAGGAACTGCCTGTTCCAGTGCTATAAATAAATAGTGCGTCATTATTTACGAACCTTAATTGTTGTGGTTCACATCTACAGGTGAAACACGGGGAAGGTGGCATGGGCGGCGTCGAAGTTAGGACCAGGCCCAAGGGTTCGAGCCGCGTCTCGGAGTCTGTGTACGGTGTCGGTTTTCCCTGTGCTTGGTGGGCTTCCTTCGGGTACTCCGGTTTCCTCCCACAGTCCGAAGACATTCAGATTAAAACCCTTATAATTAATTTAAGGCAACACAGCATACTGTAGTTAAATGATGATTAAAAAAAAAACTCGTTTTTGGATCTGTCCGGTAGAATTAAAGTTATCATTACTTTTATAAAGGGTACATTTTACCACTATTAGAATATGGGATTGATTTGAACTCTTAAAATGCCCATATTATAACATGCATGCAGAATTGATGCGTGACCTGGATTATCAATACTTCCCTACAATGCTTCCTGGTGGCTGGATGCTTCCTGAATGATTGCTTAAACCATGTATAGTTTGAAACAGCCTTTTTAGGCAGCAAGGTTTATTTCAAGGCTGGCAGCTGCTACCCCATGTGTCCCCCTGTGTCACTTACAGTACGTCATTGGTTTTCAATCACTGTGTAGCCAGGGACTCATTTAGCTTTAAAATAAATCCCCCTAATTATTAATCTGAGCCTTTTTCTGATCTTTCCCTGGTTAGAATTGGGGCTTATTGGGTTACTGACCAGGAGGCCTGGGGTTCAAGCCAGAGTGCTGCAAAAGCTGGCCCTTGAGCATGACCCATAATCCTCTTTGCTGCAGGGGTGCTGTGTCATTGCTGACCCTGTGTTTGACCCCAGCTTCCTAAGCAGTTGGAATATGCGAAGAAAATAGTTCCGCTGTGATGTAATGTGTAAAACCCTCTTCTTCTAAGTTGGCTTTGAACCCCATCAATAATGTGCCTTGTAATTAACATGATACTGCAAAGTCACTGACCCACTGTCTATGTTTCATGGATGTCTGGGTGTTCCCGAACACCACACTCATACCTCTAACATATTATTTCTGAATGATTTTTAACTAAATTGTGGATAAATATAGCAGGGTAATCTGCCTTATGCAAGTGCGACATGAGCAAAACATATACAGGAAAGAAAAACATCAGTGGGATCCGCTGGGTCACTATTGGATCATTCGGTTATAGAATTACAAATAATCATGTGCTTACAAGATGAGTTGAATCTATAATTTCCATTTCTATTTTTTTGCATTTATCCAAGTTCAGATGCTTTCAGAGAGTTACTGCTTCGCTTCTGATGAAATTCTGCCATCACCTGAAAGTTTGTAAAAAGTTACTGCAAATTCAAAAACGAATCTAAAGAGATTTTACCTGATTAACATGAATAATCTTTATACCTTTAACCTACAGTATGTTATACTATGCATGTTACTAAATGAAACATGTATATCAGCTACAACACACATAAAAATAAAGCCATTAATAATTATGGAAGAACAACAATAGGTGAACTAATTGAAATGTAACTTGTTATTTATAAGTGAATAAGAATACAGCATTTAAATAAAAAAAAGCTTAACTTTTAGCAAATATATATATATAATATATTATATTATATATATATAATCTTGTTCCCTTCTTAGTATTTACTGAAACAACAACACATAATAATAATAATAATAATAATAATAATAATAATAATAATAATAATAATAGTGATAAATCTGATTATTTTTTATATGTTTAATAAAATGAAAGTGTATTATTTTTCTAGTGCCTAAATACTGTCATTAATATTATGCCCTGGACTATCATGATAATTGAGATGACCCTTTCTATCTTATAAGTTAAACCGTATATAACCTAAGTTGTTTAGTACAGTATATATTTGCACCAAACATTCTCAAATAATAATAATAATAATAATAATAATAATAATAATAATAATAATAATAATAATAGTAGTAGTAGTAATATTATATTATGAATGAGTAACGAATAAACAAGTATTGTATTTAAAAAAAAGGTACACAATAATACACTCTAAAATCTATTAAAAAACAACCCAACCATAATCCAGCCGCTGGGTCACTATTGGACAGAACACATGCTGGGTTGTTTTGACCCAAGTGTTGGGTTTAACCGTTTAACCCATAATTCTGGATTGTTCATTTGACCCAACCAGTGGGTAAAATTAACACTCATGTTGGGTCAAGTGTTACTCAGGTGCTGGGTTATTTTATTTGACCCAACCAGTGGGTAAAATTAACTCTTGCTGGGTTGACACATTCCATTTGATTCAGTAGATTTTGTTTTCAAAATGTCCCAAAATGTACACAACTTCACATAATGTAAATAGATTGTCACAAAATAATAAAATGCGAATACATACATTTTGACGAAAAATGTCAGACAGAACCATATAACTCCAAGGTGACAATTTGTTAAATATAAAATAAATTTAACATAAACACACTCTGTAAAACAATAAAACCAAGAGCCCCCTGTAAATCTGAGTTGAATTGCGTTTATTCTGTTGCATTTAATACAAGGTTTAAGCTTTTCATACAGAAGTTTTCGACACAAATCATATAATGCCAACATGACATTGAACTTTCCGCATCTTAATATACAGTATTAACTATTTATTTAATTTTTTAAAAAATAGTTATTTAACTATTACTTAACCTAGTATTTCATTTGCTTTTAAAATGACATTAAGAACAAGAACAATAAAACTTTAAAAAATATTATTGATTAAATGTGGGCTGAAAAAACTGTTATCCTCAAAAATTTTACAGATAAGGACTCGTGTCCATTAATCTGGTCTACAGTATGCTGGAGAAACTCGCAGGTGGGAAGACGTTGTTTTGTGTAGTTAATATCAAAGACAAAAAAAATGTATAGCAATTGTGTATTTTGTGAGATTTTCAACTAGACACTTACTAGTTCCTTGTGAACAGTGAGATTCATAGCTGATGATCCTGATTTGCGTAAGCCAGTTGAGCACATTTGTGTGGTTGCAGTAATGGCTGAGCCCCAGTGACCTAATGGATAAGGCACTGGCCTCCTAAGCCAGGGATTGTGGGTTCAAGTCCCCTGTAGGGTGCTTATGATTAGCAGAGTGGCGCAGCGGAAGCGTGCTGGTCCCATAACCCCCCCCCCCCCAAAAAAAAATGCACTAAGAGAAATGTAAATGTGAAAATTTGGAAATAATGTACAAATTTACAAGTCACAAAGTTACAATAAGAGCACAATTAAAATAGTAGCCATAGGAATTACACATGATGTGCAGAGTGGGCAATGCAGTAAGATTCGGCATGTAGGTATGTTATATTGTTTGTAACCTACTGCATATGTATAACATACTGTGTTAAACTTGTCTGAATGTCTGCGTGTGTTAATATCCGTACTGTACTGTACTGTATACTACATTTACATTTATCTATAATATTAGTATAGTATAGAATAGTATTATATTATATATAGTACATATTAATATATTGGTCTGTGTCAATTAATATCTATACGATACGATACGATATGATACAGTACTATACTATACGATTTATATATTAATATTATGTCCTGAAATATCCCTATACTTGAGATTACTTTTTCATCTAATAAGTTAAACCATGAACTATATTTACTAACTCATGAACCAAATACTCTAAAAATAATATGTAATAAATATTTTATTTTGAATAAGTAAGGAATAAACAAGTATTTTATTTAAAATATATATATATACATAACAATAGATTTCTATTTCTAGTTTTTATGTTATCTTAAACTATGGATGTTTGTTTCAGTTAAAAGCCTTACTACAGTATACTGTACTGTATACTATACACTGTACATTGTACTATACTATACTTTACTATATTTACTACATTTACTACTTTTTCATTTAATAAATTAATCCCTGAACTATATATATTGACTCCCGCGCGAAATACTTTAAAATATGACTAGTATATTTTAAATATTGTATTTTGAATAATTAAGGAATAAACAAGTGTTTTAATCACAAATTATGCATTTTTATTTCTATTTATGTTATGCCGTCATGTAATGTACGAATTTTTAAGCTCCTACAATACCCAGAATGCATCGGTGCTCCACGTGACTCTCGGGGCCCACCCTGATTGGCTGAGAGCGGTTCAGCGGGGAGAAAGATGCTACAGTTCATGTCTAAGGCATCTGTGCGCGTCCTGTTTAGCGACTGACGTTTTTTTTTTCTCCCTTTAGAAGTTTGATGTGTTAGATTTGTTAATTTGTTCTGTTTCTTGGCATGAAATGTAAATTTCTGAGAGGTTTTCGCAAATAAAGCAAGAGACATGGTGGACCGGGTGAACGGAGTTGATTTGTCGGAGAGAATTTACGGCACAGCGAGTAACGTTCACGGTACGACGTTCTGGAATTGTTTCTTTTTTGACAGTTACATTGTATAAGGTTTAAATGTAGCGAAATGTTTGTTTTGAAAATAACGGTTCAACTTTGGCATGTTTAGTTAGTTTTTTTTTAAATTATTGTTTATTAATGTTAAATAATGATGTGGAAAAACTGTGGAAAACTGCAGTAATTCACTTAATTGCGTGGGGATTTTGAGTGATTGCGCTGCTCAGTGACGCTGACGTTACCTTGTTGCCATTGGTTACAGAATATTTCCTCTCTTAAAGTTTTTTTTAAATTTTTTATCTTTGCACAGGCAAATGCGTTTAACAGAAAAGTTTTTTTTTGTGTTTGTTTGTGTGTGTCTTTGCAGATATTTTATTTGGCTCAGCTCACCCAAAGCAGGTCGTAAACAGTGAACTTTTGAACTTGGCCAAAGCTTTTCAACCCCCAACTTCACACGTTCACAAGCGCTCAGGAATGTGCTGCCAAAATACTGCATTTAAAAAAAGCATCCCTTATATATATACACACACACACAATAGTGAATTGAACTGCATGCTGGGAAATTGGACAGAAACTCGACATCAGTTTTAATATTACTAATCAGGGAAACACACCTCCAGTCCGCAGGATAGAACAGGATGGAGACAGCTCCTAAAAACAAACAAACAAACAAGCAAACAAACAAACAAACAAACATATCTTAACACACACATACATATGTTTGTTTATGTATTTAAAAAAAAAAAGTCTAATAAAACAACAGGCTAGAAAAACCACCACCTCTAAGACTAGCTTAAAACAAACAAACAAACAAACCAAAAAAAAGGAAAAGAAATAAAACAATTAAGGAGATTTAAAATGACCAGAACTAGGTTCAACACATGGAAAAACCTGGAAGGATAGTGCTGTCAACTCTGTGGAAGAAATGTGGTCAGGGAATAAAAAATCCTGATCGGAGATCCTTGGTGAAGTTGTGTTGTATAAAAAAAAAATTAAACAGTTAAAACCAGAGCTACGTTTAATAGTGACATTTCCATGCACAATTAAAGCGTAGCAGTTGACCCGGATTTGATTCTCGCAACAAACTTTCTTCCAAGGGCGCCGTATAATGGCTGACCCTGCGCACTGACCCCAGCCTACTAAAAAGAAGCAGGGATATTTTACATTTATGGTATTTGGAAGATGCCCTTATTTGGAGTAACTTTTTTTTTTTTTTTTACCTCATGATAGATTTGAATAAGTCAGGGGTAAGGCTTAAGGGCACAACAAGGGCAACTTGGTGGTGGAACTTTAACTTTAGGATTGGGACTAAACAGCTGTGTGTGTATTAGAAAACCACTTTGTTAGTGAGACTAATCAGAAAACAGGCTTGTATTTGCTAGGGTCATAAAGATTGAACTTTGGAGCGATGGAAAAAGGTCATGTGACCTGATGAGTCCAGATTGATCCTATCCCAGAGTGATGGGCGTGTCAGGGTGAGAAGGGAAGCGCATGAAGCGATGCTCCCATCATGCATAGTGTCCACTGTACAAGCCCCTGGAGACAGTGTTATGATCTGGAGTTGCTTCAGTCGCTCAGGTCGAGACTCAGCAACGTTATGTGGCAATAAAATGAAGTCACATGACCACTCGAATGTACTGAATCACCAGGTTATCACATCTGTGGAGGTTTTTCTTCTTCCCTGATGGCACGGCCATGTTCCTGAGCGATGTGTGTTCTAAAGATGAAAGAAATCTTAGCGTGTGCGACTTGGCCAGAAGTGTATACAGAATATGAACAGTAACCCTAGTTTCGAACTTTTACAGGCTTATTAAACAGTATTCAACCTTTTTGTAATGCGCCATAACACTCACAATTATATCTTACAAAATGTCACCCATGTTTCCGGATCATTCTCTGTTTTTACCAAGGACATTACAGAGAGAATTATTTACCGTACATATCGCGTTGCTCGAGGTCAGAAGTTGTTTAAAAAAGGCTGAGAGCTGATTACGCTGTTCATGCAGGAAATCTCGCCAGACACAGTGATGTCCCGTGTACCTCAGGCTTCAGAATGCAAACCTGGAACAAACACAGTATGCATATAAAGGGATTAAATCTATACTATTAATTATGTATGTATCTTATCGATCATATGTAAGTTGATGTAATCACTATCTGGGTCATTAGAATAAAAATTTCAAATTAATGGTCACACACAACCATAAATAGTTTGGTGTAATTCAGTTACGTATTGCGATTCTTCTGTGTGGCACTTCACAATTTTTTTTACAATTTTTATTTTATTTCATTTAAAATTATATTTCATTTATTTTTTAATCTGTTTGCATTTCAGGTGCTAAAATCCTGCAGTACCTCTATGATCCTACAGGTGGTGCTCTAAACTATTCACACTTCGCTTGGCAGCACAGAATCCCGATAATGTAGAAGGAGCAAATTATTTGCTAAGTTTGCTTAGAATAGTGCGAAAAATCTCTCTCGAATCAGGATATTTACAAAATCGTGATAGTAACAGAATCTCCATACAGACAGAGTCGAGTTATAAAATATTAGGACAAGTGCATTTTTATTTCTGGAAAAATAAAACAGATTATTATAATTCATTAGGATAAAACTAATAAGACACAGACCCGTCACATTTCAGATTTATTTAACCTCTCGAGATCTGACTGAGAACATAAAATTTGTCTCAAACTACGTTTTGATTATATTCTTGAAAGATCCTTATATGAGGACTGTTGGGTCTCCCCAGCACTGATCTATTTATTTATTTATTTATTTATTTATTTATCTGTAGACCCCTAGGGATGATGACAATGATGATTTAAATGCTCCCATGCATGTTTTCCATTTGATCGGTGCTCACTTCTGTCACACTGCTTCCCCGGTGTCAACTCTGAGACACGGCCGCGAGGTCGAGGGGACGCAGAGGACGCAGAGGACGCAGAGGACGCAGAGGGCGGAGGTTAATCACGTTAAGGACCATTTAAAGTCCGTTCAATCCCACAAGCACCTCCATCGATCGCTCCCTCGGACATCGAGCCCGGACCGGTACGCCGTGCTGGACGTCAGATACTCGACTCTGCAGGCTTCAGTCGTGATTTCGTTCCAAAAGGGATTTTTGCGAAGCCGTCTGTAAATGTGACGCGCATAGCTGTGGATTGGGTTAATCGGAAGCCGGATGTCTTTTCTTTATTGTAGATTGTAGGACAGAACTTTACTGTTTACTCATCATTTTGATCATGATGATGATGATGATGATGATGATTCCTCTAACCCTTACAGATAATTAGATCGATTTCTCAGGATCCAGTGTCGCCCTTAGTGTGTCGGTGCTCGAAACAGATCTGATGCAGGATGATTTATAGATGATGGATTGATGATGTTTTGTGTGTGTTTTTTTTTAGCAGAGTGCGAATCTAAGCACATGTGTGTGTTATCAGCGCTTTGTGACAATTGCCACAGATTAGGGAAGATTAGGGCTGTAAAATTCATCTGTTTGATCTGTGAAAGGTCTCTCACCCTGGGCCATTTGCTCCGAAGCCCCACAGACATAGAGCCGCTCTGTCAATCATTGTGTGTGTGTGTGTGTGTGTGTGTGTGTGTGTGTGTGTGTGTGTGTGTGTGTGTGTGTGTCATGTGACCAGCGAGGTGAGGACAAAGATATGGCTCTCCATTGCTATGGTAATAGATTCGACACTCTGTGCTCCTCTAATGACCCCTGAACCGCCTGGCTGAAGGTCATGTGTCCACCAGCTTTTGGCCGTGATGGAAAAAGTGAAGGTCAGGTGAAGGACGGAATTGATTATTATTATTATTATTTAGTTTTTCACCTATAAAGATATAATTGAAAGGCATGTAAATGGAAGCACCAGTTTAGTAATAATCATGCGTAAAGGACGTCTGATTGTGATCAGATAATTAGATGAAAGAAAATAAAACAAACTGGACAAACCTACCGGGACGCCCTTGAAATATATTTTAGGAAATTTTTATTGCTACATGGTGTCTAACCAACGTCTTAGGGACATGAGAGGAAATGCTGTAATAAAGCATAGATGGGTTAGTAAAGTATACAAAATCCATAAATTGCTTAAAATGCACCAGGGACTGAGAGGGAAAGTGTAGAGAAGACGGAGTGTGTGTGTAGAAGTGCCGGGTAAAAGCAGACAAAGGGACAAAACCAGGGAAGAAGTGGTAATGCAGCCTACTGGATTTCAACCGCCGTTAAACAACAACAAAGAAGCAGAAGAAACTTTCTCATTTTTTTTTTTTAAAGTCATGCAATAATTCAAAATATATAGAATTTACAAGCCATTATTTGTATTTTAGGATAAATACGTTTCAAGTGAAAAATGTTTTGGTCATTTGCATAGTAAAGAGACACGATCCCCCGTACAAGGACGGTCTTCCTTTACTGTCACCGATGATGACCACGAAAAATAAAATACATTGTTCATGCACGTTGGACAGTTCCGGACATTTATAAACATCTAAACCTCATTTAATTTTGCACACTTCTGGTCATTTATATCCATTTCATTTTTCAGAATTTTGCACATTTCCATATTTTGCATATTTTTACAGTCATCACTGTGTATATTTTGTACAGCTAGGTTTTTTTTCTTACTATATCCTATATTTTATATTTTATATTCTGTTCTTATCTTCTTCTCTATATTTTGTCCATTTCCATTCCCTAATTAATGTTTTCTTTTTATTTCTGTTGATCATTTGTGTTTAAAGGTCACAAGCGGTCGTATGAGCTTCATGTTTCACTGCATATCGTACTGTGTTTGACTGTGTATGTGACAAATACGTTTGAATTTGAATTCGAAAAAGCTTTTTGTACATAGAGTTGTTTGGGGGAAAAAAAGATTTAAAAAGGTTCCCTCAGCATCCAGTCCTGATGGGATGAAAGTCGCGTGCGATGCTTAAATGCGAAAGAGACTTAAACTGTTCGTAAGAAAAACGGTGTGTCGTAAGAGGCCGTTGCTTTTCACACTGTAAGGCCGTGGCAGAGTTTGTAGTAAGAGTTCAGGATGTAAGTGAATGAATGGCGGAGACTCGCCCTTTTATAGCTGTTGAAGAAGAAAAAAAGACGAGTATTTAAAGCTCAGAGAAGTCTATATGTAGCGCCAATAACGACTCGCATACATTGTTTATCTTCCCCGCCGCAGGTTTCTGTGCCGAGCTGCTGGAAGCAGATGAACACGACCGAACGGGTGAGTCAGACTTTCAAGCTAATTTTAAGCCCTGATGCGAACGCCAACACTGTTTCACATGCATAGGCCAAGCTACCCGAACAGGACCGAGTCGTATATCTCGTGCATTCATTCGCTCTCACGCTGTAGTGAGCTTGTATCCAGTAGGGGGTGCTGTTCTGCGCACACACACGGGAAAAAAAAAGATTTGCAGCCTGCACACGAACATAATGTAAAAAGTGTTTAAATCACTACATCGATTCTACTGATTCTTAGCGAGTTTATTCGTTGATGATTGTAGAAATGATTGTAGATTTTTAGGTTTTGTTAAAAACACAGATCCACCCAAAATTTATCTGTAAAAAACAAGCCCTGTTTTTTAAAATTTTTATATTTATTTATTTTTTAAGCATGCTGGTTTTTCTGTGGGTCACATGACCAGGGCCCTTTATAATAATACAACACGGCTGACACAGTAACAGTCGTTGCGATCAAAGAAGAGATGTAATGTGCACAGAGCGCTTTTTAATCAAAGCAGGAATCACATCCGACAGCAGTTTCGCAAGATGGAGACGATATTTTTATGCACCGTGTATTAATCTGCATGAACTAATCTTCCACGGTAAGTGCTGAAGGTCATATACATGTTCCTCAGCAAAAACGTTACTTTGACGTGTCTGCATCATATTTGGTTTATACTTATTCATAATTCTACACTGAAATACATTTTCACGGGCCTCGTTACACAAACACTCTACGTTCATCAGCATTGATCTGAAAACAACTTTCTCAATGCCCGAACGTACATAAAAGCAGAATAATAAACTATGCCTTTACCACATACAGTGCTATGCACAAGTATTCACCCCCTTGATCCTTTCCACATATTGTATCATTGTGTTAAATGTGCTCAGTATATACAGTATTATTGTATTACAGACTCACACTGTATTTACTTCAATGTCATACATCATACATTTTAGCAGTGAAGTTTATGCGCCTGCATTTACTGCTCTGTTTCGCCCCCTAGTGGAAGTACAGAAGTTATTTATTTATTTATTTATTTATCTATCTATTTATTTATCTATTTATTTATTTATTTTCAAACAGCATGATGTAATTTGTGTCAACAAGACGATTTTAATTCACGCACAGATTTTAAATTCATTTAGCGGGTCTGCGTTAGAACCTTCACCCTTTTTCTGTTTAACCCCAACCTGACTTATACCGTTTACATTTCTGTAGCCCGGCACGCGAGGTAAGTCAAATATACAGGAGGTTTATCTTTCTTTTCAATGTAAAACGAGGCCGACTGTATAAGTTCACTTGGCGTGGTGTTAAAGCGGGCCACGTAAAAAGGGGCCAAAGACCAGAAAGCTTGCATTTTTTTTTCAGTCTGGCTCTGTCACACAGCTGGACACAACTTAAAGCAAAAGCAATGCTGGAGTTATTGAAATGATACAGCTTTTTTTCTGTAGGGAAAGCTGTAGTATTGTGTGAGTTCATAGCCCCCCATTTTTTTTTTTTTTTTTTGATGTAATAACCTGCACTCTGTGTAACCTCTGCCCTCTGGCCATGTGATCCTGACCTGCTGCACAGTGGGATGTGCATGTGTGGGAATGTTCAGAACAAGGTTCAGCTCAAGTTCATCTCCTCTCTCTCTCTCTCTCTCTCGCTCTCTCGCTCTCTCGCTCTCTCTCTCGCTCTCTCTCTCTCTCGCTCGCTCACTCAATTTCAATTTCAAGGTGCTTTTTAGGCACAGCACACAATTTGTACCGGGTTACCAGTGTGTTTGTGAAAAAAGAGAATAACATTACAAGGAATTATTATTATTATTATTATTATTAATAATAATAATAATAATAAGTTATACAGTATCCACACTTTCTTTTATAAAGGGAGAAAAAAAGAAAAGAAAAAACTATTCATGAGAAAAAAGAGAACAGTGTCGGGAGAACAAATGTCTTTTTAAAAAATTTTTATTACATTTTGTTGTCAAAATATTTTTTCATTTTGGGAGAGTGTACAGTGATGAACGTCTCGGTGCTTCCAGACTTTGATGCTCATCATCAGAACGAAGACATTGTTAATTAGACATTGTTAATGTGTGATTGAGCACACGTCCATGGTACTCCTCAGTTTTGCAGTAAATATTATTATCATCATCATTCTAATAATAAGAATAATGATAATCAGTGTTACATTTCATTGACGCCAGGTAAGTGTAAACTTCTTTCTGAAATCTATGCGATGTCCTTCTTTTAAATATGATCGTTGGTGAGGTCATCTGCGTAACGGCGTAACTCGAGAGACCAATAAAGATGTATTAAAAAAAAAAAAAAAGCATGCATTTTGTCCTCACACCGTTTCCCGATGAAGTTTAATCCTTAGCACGGTGATTTAAATATTCCTTCCTATAACTTGGCGGAGGCGTGCGAGTGCTCGAGGAGCGTTTCAAGGTCCGCGTGTCTGCGCTGAAACGCCAGGTGGCCGAGGTAACAGCGGAAGGCTGAAGGGGGTCAGGGGGAGTTCAGGCGCTGGCGACCCCGGCGTGACTGGCTCGTGTAAACCTGTGGGAAGCTCCGCTCATCTGTAGGAAAGGGCATGAGGGGCCTGTTAAACCACTGGCCGGTGAAAGGCCCCTATTGTTGCCCCGAGGCGGTAATTGATTTATGAGCTCAGACACGATCGGGTTGTAAATGTGGGAGTGAAAAAGCCGCGTTCACCCCCCAGGATTCCTTAACGCCGCTGCTGAGATTAAGCAGAGTGTTTATGTTTCTGGTATTTATGACGCCAGGTCCGGAACAGCTGTTTTTTTAAATTTTATTTTATTTTTATTTTAACTACCGCTTAGAATTATTATTATCCTGTTGAATGTATTGAACATATTGAAACATATGAAATTTCGTATTGCAAAATGCTTTTTCCTACGGCAGTTAATGCAAATGCAGATAAATCCGTTCCAGCCACTGAAAATTTTACTTAAAAATGTTACCAATTTTCAACACTATAATCATTTTTTCCATGTAAAGACACGTAAATGAAGTCAAATATGAAATAAAAAGACATTAAACCTCGTTTAACCTTAATTTGAGTTTGAATTGGGACCGGTCGCTTTGGGAACCGCACCGAAAGCGACTCCGTTTTCTACTTGATAACATTTTCGGGAGCCGCGGTGCGACTGTGCGTCTTCACTAAATCTAGCATGGGATGAAAAATAACTGACAAAAAAAAAAAAAAAGTGAACTCTTTCCACCGACGCAGAGAAGTTTTGAACGGCTCACGGACGTACGTGCGACTCAGCCGGCGTTCCGTCCAACTCGTTCCAGTCGACCGTATCCCGAAAATCCTTCATTTGCTGAAACTAATTTTGTGCAAAAATTTCAGTTCTCAAGGCGAACATTCTTCTTAAGGCGGGACGTTCGTATGCCGAGATAGCACTGGATCCTTTCTCCTCTGTATGAGGGTAAAATCAGGCCGGAAACGTCGAACAGGGTTTAAAAGCCTGTGTGTAACATCCTCCTCGAATCCTGAGCAGAAAAACCGTGCAGTGTCCCAGAAGTAAGAAAAAGAAAAAAGAAATCTACAATTTCATGGTATTAGAAAATCTACTCCGTCGTCGAAGACATGATTGGCGTTTGCTTTTGCTTTCTGTAGGTTTGCGCTTGAGCCAGCAGGGGGATAAACCGCAGCGAACGCGAGCCTCCGAATCATAAATAAGCATAAAAACTGCAGGGTGAAAGTTTTGGATGTGACGCCGCACTGTAACATCCTGAGCTCTAATGAAAGAAGTCGTGTATTAAAGTGCTGCTGAGATTGAGGTATTCAAACCTCGGATTCAGCCGTTATTAAGGTCAGATATATATATACACGTGTGTGTGTGTGTGTGTGTGTGTGTGTGTGTGTGTGAAATAAATTCAGGATTTGTTTGGGGCTAATAGAGTTGTGCAGGGGTCTTAAACCCCAAACAAAGCGGGGCGCTGTCCTTAATCTGAGCAACCTGTCAACTTCCCGATCCATCCCGCCGGTTTCCACGGATACGCCGGCCCCTCAGCCAATCAGCGGCGTCCCGAGGCCGGCGTGACCGATGGGATTATAGGAAAGGCGGCCAGTCAGCATGCTGCGGTTGTCCTGTTAAAGCCGGGCCAGTGTCAGATGGTTCGTGTTTGGATTTGGGGAGAAAGAATCGACCCCCACTGTGCCGGGTCGCTGTGTTGTGTTGTGTTGACCCATACACCGTGACACGGGGGCTCGCGCGCAGTCCCGCACACCTCCTTTTAATCCACTGTGCTGAATGCTGAAGCTAATGCAAAGGATTGTATAGTGCGTAATGGAAAAAGCAAAACAAAACAAAAAATCTCGCATTTTGCTTTCCAGGCTCGCTAGAAACGCGAGTGGACAAAAAACCGTGCGTGTTGCTGCACAACCACATCATATTTATCAAAGTTGCACGAAGATCGTTTTATTAAACGTACTAGTTAAAGCCGCGGCAGCAGCAACACACTGAGGTCGTATCCCAAATACCCTCCTCTTCACCACTTCTCCTTTCCGGTAGACCTTCAGTGTCTGTTGCTCAGGTTATAAAGGATGTTAAGGCTGCGTGATTTCAAATGTCAAATATATAAACGTGAACTTTTCAAAGATTAAAATTTTGATTATTTGGACACGTATCGCAATTGTGATTAAAACTGTGATATGTAACTATTAAGTGTACAATTTAGTATTTAAATGTGTTTATCTATTATAACAGTAACTGATGGCACAAAACTAACTAAAAATAATCAAAACTAAATCAATATTTAAATTGTTGACGAGCTCTGCATAAATTACAGACTTTTACAATTAGGGCCATATCACGATTAAACTTTTTATGCGATTAATTGTGCAGCACTAAAGGATATGTTCTTGTAAAGTCACGACCTGCACAAAACTATAGAGTATAAATGTAATAAATGTGAATCCTGGAATGTTCAGTGTCATAAAAATAATAATAATTGTCCACACTCTGGAGAATTGATTTTTATTGTGGATTGTTGAAGCTTCTTCCTGATGATGTTCCAATACTTCTGGCCCTCTAGAATCCCAGAAAACTGTAAGCATTGATGAATTTTCCAGCTGATGGTTTTTTGACTTTTGTACTTTTTCTCGGTCAGTGATTGAGGACGTTTCCGTTCCACTCCGCCGTTTAACTCTCAGACTCGTCGCGACGAATCCGTGTCTCGTCACCGGTAACGATTTTCTTTAAGAAACTTTATTATTAAAACTAATATTTTACATTAGCTGCCAGATAGGAACAAATTCACTTTCATTTTACACCGTCTTTTATTATCGGTTCTATTATTTTTTTTTCTGCTACCAGTTTAATACGGATTCTGAGTATTGGATCGATGCCATGACTGTGGATCGCGTTATCTGACCGTGTCGTTTCGACATGTAATTACTCCAGTAAAAGTCTATTCAACAAAATAGGTTTCTCATAGGAGGACAATGAGTTAAATAAAAATTGAGAGGTATTTCAAAACGAACAGTTTCAAACAGTTATGTGTGGGATTTAATAATCCACTTTAAAATAAGCTACTAATGCGCTGCTGTCTCAATGTAAACAAACACCTGCACCAATAGATATTAATTAGAAAAGATAAACTGAATATTTTTACTGGAATTAGATCATATTTTCACTCGGGCTGAAATAACAGCGCTGAAGTGGTATAAGTGGGAAAACCATGTGGACAAAGCGTCAAACATTTGGGAAAACGTAGCAAATCATAGCAGCTCGTAGCCATTTGCTAAACAACACTGATCCGTCCTGTAAGCAGTAAAACTGCCATGATTGCAGAAGGACACGCCGCTGCATTCGGACAACGTTTCGGACCTTCATGTCGACTTCTACCAGTCATGTGCACTCAGCAGATGGTTCTGCACCGCTCCGGGCCGCTAGCTAGCACTGCCGAGACGCCGAAACGAACTGCGAGTTAATGAGCGCGAGTTAGCTCGCTCCCCGCAGCAGCGGGACGCCCGGCTTTGTTTACCGACGCCGCGGAGTTGAGCGAGAGCTGTGTTACAAATACAAGCCTAATTTATCATCTATCCCCATGTTACTTCCTTCTCCATTTATCATTCCTACGCCAGAACTACCATCAAAAAAAAAAAAAGGTTCCTTAAACACTGCAACGGATGACGAATCTCTTATCAAATATCACAACGTGGAACTTTTTTAGTTCTGTTGTGAGTTGTGCACTAGTTTAGCGTAAGACTTTGTTCGACATGTTTATAATCACACGGCGGCTCACAGGTTCACGCGTTCATCATTTCAAGGAAGAAAAAAACTCAAATGCAAGACTTTTCCATCCGCTGAGGCACGGAGACGGAGCAGTTTGAACTCCGAGGAGAGATCAAATTGCATCCAATCGTATTTTATTTTGCATTAAGAACTTTTTTTTTTTTTTTGGTTTCATGTGCAAATTAGTGTTTAGGTTTAAAATAAATGTTTTCATGTGAAGCCGATGGAGAAAAGTTTAGTTTAAGGTTAATACCAGTGCAATACTATATTACATTAAATGCACTGATTGTATTGAAAACTTGTTTATGGGTGTTTTAATACCATACAAAAATTTTAGGGTCATAGTTTAAAAGAAGTAAAAATACAAAATGTCCCCAAGAAAGTTCCAATGTTTTGAGAATTATTTTTTTAAATATATAAAAAAAAACGATAAAACTAGTTCATATCATGAGGAAAAAAGTGGCAATGTTTTGAAAATAAAGTCATAATACTTTGACAAAACAGTAAATATTTTCATTAATTATAATTTATTTAATAAATATGACCTTTTATCCTGAACTGTTCTTTTTTTAAAATCTTTGATATTATGATTTTATCTCTAAATAATATGATGTTATTTATGCCTCTTTTCCAGTTAATATCTGTTATTTTGCTCAAAATATTACCAATTTATTTTTTTAATATATTATGGATTCATTTTTTAAATATTTTTTTTAATCCAAAGAATCAGATGTTTCCCCCCCGGAAATGTTAATTTATTCTTGAAATATTTTAAAAGTTATTTAAAAATTTAGACTTTTTCATTTTTTCTTCCTTAAATATTGCAACTTTATTGTTGAAATCTTGTATTGTTTTATTTTTTTTTATAAATAGTCACCGGAACCCTGTTGTGGTTTGCAATGTTTGCTTAAGACGGTGATGCTTTTGGATTATTCAGTTCAACTTTATTTATATAACGATGGTCATTTACTGATGGTCGTTGTCGCAAAGCAGCTTTAATCAGAAGAGAATGAGGTAATGCGAATGGAACGTGTGACTGACGTGTATCTGACTGTTTAAAAAGCGCCTGATCGCAGCACTAGCATAATCCTACCGCGCACTTTTTCAAGACGACCACACGGAGGCACCAGCGAGCCCTGGGGAGCAGATACGGGCCCTTCACTCAGATCCTCATTTGCCCTCGCTGAACTCGACACCCAGATGTAGCGAGCTGGCTGCGAGCCCACGCACATGCTTCAGTGCTGTCCTCACACAACTGAGGCAAACATATGCCTTCCCTCGTTCTCATTTTCTCACACACACACACACACACACACACACACACACACACACACACACACACACACACCCTCACTCATTCTTCTTCTTCTCTCACTCTCAAACTGCCTGACTTTCGCCCCCCCTCACAAGTCGGCACGCCGGCCCTCATAACGTACGTTTCTCCGTTTCTCTCTTATTTTTCTTCCCTGTAGTTTTGTAATCGGTTTTCTTTCTTTCTATCTTTCTTTTTTTTTTTTTTTGAGTTATGACGGATTAAATGGGAAGCAATTGGATCTGATTTGCAGAGGACAAATGGAGACGCCATGGTTCAGTTCCCGAGCTCGGGGAGGGGGTTAAGGATAAATGCAATTATCTATCCATTGAGCGAGTAAATAATTCAGTGTAAGCCCATTAAACTGCAGTGGCATGTTTTTTTAATATAATTGTGGTTAAAGGCAGATGTTTTCTTTCTTCCCTTTTTTCCTTTTTTTCTTTTTTCCTCGCCTCCCTCGTGTCGACGGTGTCTGCTCGGTACATTAACTGTTAAACATGCTGGAAACTGCAGCAGCAGAATCCCTCGCTGTCTCCTGTTCCCCTCACTGCTTTCAGTTTTTATATAATTCATGCTGATCGAGAGAGCGATGTTCTCCCTCTCTCTCTCTCTCTCTCTCTCTCTCTCTCTCTCTCTTTCCCTTTTTCCTCTCGCTTTGCTGCATCCGGCTGCGGACCCGCGAGGCCGACCGAGAGCTTCCAGGTCACGCGGAAATGAGTCGTCCTGTTCCTCCTGTCACTTCCCGTTAAATCAGCTGGCTCAACTAGCATGATCCGGGGGAAGGAGGAAGGGGGGTGTGGAGTGTGGGGTTCTGGTGTAGGAAAATAATCAACAGCGGTCTGATGGGCCCGAAGCAGCCGTGAAGTTGATTATTCTTCTACAACACCACGTCCGCATGTTTTTATTAATTTAAACGTAATACTTTTTATTAATTTGTAATTAAGTTTAATTAGTTCCATCGATCGATTATAATTTATTTTTTTATCAGCCTCGTTAATCACAGTCCTGGTCTGTACTTAATCACGATTTTAAAATGTACGCCAAACTGGTTAGAGGAAACAGATTCTGCAGTTTTACACTATCTCAAACATTCACATTTAACAAATGTTGACTAAAAATCTAACGGGACCGGCAGCGTCTGGGCAGTATGGGGGCGTGGCGGCCCGACCGGCAGCGGGATCCTGAGCTCAGAAAATCAACAACATGAACCCTTAACCGCCTGAGCCACCACTCCCACGTCTTACCGTTAATGCATTCTTGTAAAAATCGTTCCCCTCAAAGGTAGCTCGAGCACACACCTCTGGTTTCATCCAAACTGCCATCTAGAAGCTTTTTATAACGAAACTTGTACGATTGTTTCCTCAGTCGTCTTATCATCCGCGCCATCATCAATCACACACAGCCAGGTAACATTACGGGAAGCCATTAAGGTCAAACTTGTTCATGTGATAAATTTGTGTAAAAAAAAAAAAAAAAAATAAAAAAAAAAAGGCGTGAAAATTTCTAGATCAATCACATATTAACACGTCGATATTATCAGCTCTATATTTAAGGCATTAGTTCTTATTTACGTTAAAGCACATAGAAGCAGTCGTTCCCTCGCCAGCTTTTGTTTTATTTCCCTGTTTCATGAACAACAACAACAACAATAACAACAAAAAAAGTGCCTTAACAAGTCCTGAACAATTATTCTTCAGAAACAGTAATATAGCTCTGACACCGGAGACTCCTTCCATAAATAATTGTCTCGCTACATAAAGAATTACATCAGACAAGTTTTTTCACAAGTTTTATTACAAGACTTGGATTATGTGATGTGATGTGATGTGAGGGTCATTAAAACAAACAACAACAACAAAAAAAAACCCTAATCAGTGGTCTTCATTCAGAATGGAAAGTCTACAAATTCAGTCTACCCTACAGGAGGAGGGCGAAGAAAGAGGGCGCAATCGCAGCAGACAGGCGGCTCTCGTTTACCAGCAGTGGTTTCTAAGCCTGTTATAAACGCGGTGAGTCAGGGCTCCGGTGTCACCGCATCGTCTGCTCCTCGTGTGTAAAAAGTTCAGTTTGTTAGCTGCACAAGTCATGAACTCTGCAGCCACCCTCAGACACTTTCCACTGTTAAATAAAAAGAAAAAAATTAGACCAGAGCGAGAGAGAGAGAGAGCGAGAGAGAGAGAGCGAGAGAGAGAGAGAGAGAGAGAGAGAGAGAGAGAGAGAGCGAGCGAGCGAAAGAGAGAGAGAGAGAGAGCGCGAGAGAGAGAGCGAGAGAGAGAGAGAGAGCGAGAGAGAGAGAGAGAGCGTGGAA
>JAAGKR010003140.1:0-14656 GCA_011419295.1 Clarias macrocephalus
GCACTTGATGGAACAGAAAGGCCATCTAAAGTTACAGTGTGATCAGAAAGCCTACTTCTAGCTACTTGTGGTCCTATGACCAGAACTTCTGTCTTATCAGGATTAAGCAGAAGAAAATTAATTAACATCCAATCTCTTATGTCCTGCACACACTGCTCAATTTTAGCAAACTGGTTTTTCTCATCTGGTTTTGCTGAGACATATAATTGTGTGTCATCAGCATAACAATGAAAACTAATACCATGTTTACGAATTATGTTGCCCAGAGGAAGCATGTAAAGGGAAAAAAGCAGTGGGCCTAAAACTGAGCCCTGTGGAACACCAAACTCCACTTGAGAACATGAGGAATGGTCACCATCTAAATCTACAAACTGATAACGATCAGTCAAATAGGATCTGAGCCACAAAAGGAGGAGCGATATTGATTTGGCCGCACTAGCCTGAGAGGCCGCCTCGCTAGTGAGTGAGGAGCAATATTGATTTGGCCGCACTAGCCTGAGAGGCCGTCTAGCTAGTGAGCGAGGAGCAATATTGATTTGGGCACACACCCATTTCATTAAAATAATTAATACAATCTATGAAGTGAAAATAAAACAGATTAACCTGCACTTTAGCATATACTAACGGAATCACTTTCTAAGTTTCACAACAATCCCAATGGAAGTACTGTTTTAATGGGAAAAAAAAAGAAATCTCTCTAATGACACTGGCATGGGCGCATACTAACGGAATCACTGCTATAAAGTAAAAAAAAAAAAAAAAAGAACCAGCACCTTATCTTTGAAAAGAATCGCGACAGATCGGAATTTCTGTGTGCGTGAGTGAAGCCGGGGAGGGGGGTGAAAAGAGTGTATGTCCGTGTGTCGATGTCAAATTACGCACACGCAAACACATAGGAGATGCTGAAAGACAGAGGGAAATGTTGATTATACCAGATATGACGAGCACTAAGACCCAGGGGAGCAGGGGGAACGATTACCCACAATTCCGCAGCGCAAGAGTGACGCTCGGTGTCAAAATAAGAGGCCCATGCATGATACATGATACTCGGCACTCGTTAACCAACACTTGCTCGTTTTTTAAATCAAAATTTATTAAAAATCTTTGCTCGTCTTGCGGAACACTCGTAAACCATGTTACTCGCAATCCAAGGTTCCACTGTACTGTAAAATAGGTACATCTGTATGAATAAACTGATGTCCCATCACTGCGAAAACGGCAACGGTGCGAACCACTGAGCTTCTACAGATTCTAAAATTGACATTGTTACTGTTTTTTAATCCCTGCAGTGGAAGAGTCTGAGAATTTCTTTACCATAACCTTTGTTGTATTGTTTTTAATCACTCTATACACAACCTATGATTTCTTTAACCTATTTTAAAAATGGAATATTTTTTATGTTACATTCTAAAAACCGTTGGGTTAAATGAGCTCAGAGCGCACTAAAAACACAACACACCTGTCTATAAATAAAATTTAATATTTAGGCCTATACGCGAAATATATTTCACTTAAATATTAAAGATTCAAACAAGGAAAGAAGATGTGCTGAGCTTCAGTTCAACTGCTAACCCAGTTCAACAAAAGGTCTAGGAAGGAAACTGAGACATTTCTTTTTTCGTTTTTTGCATTGAGTTTAATCATGTAGCACTTTTAGTATTCATAGCAAAAGCAACCTAACAGTGATTAAAATTCAATTAAAGTTACAAAGTAACGCGTTAGAGTACGCAGATTACTTTTTTGATGTAACGAGTAATCTAACATGTTAGGTCCTCCATTCAAGTACTTTAACTCAAGTTACTTTTTCAAAAATGTAATCCATTATTCAGACAATTTATGTAATCTGTAAGCCAGATAGCAGTCATTTCCCATCCTTTAGTATGTATGTTAGAGGAAGTTGTCCTACCGGCCCCACCCCCGATAACCTGCCCCCCTCTGTTATTCCTGCTGTTATACCCCTATCTCACCTATGCGGTTTGATTATGCAAGGAAAGATGGAAACCTAATCACAGCGCCAAAACTTGCGGGCAATCATGATGAACCGTACTTACGGCTACTGCACGAAACCACGTAGGTGAAATAGGAGTATTAGTAGTTAACACATTATGGGCCAAACTTCGCTGAGTGATGATGGCAGAATAATTATAAAGGTCTTGACTAAAACAACATGCATGAGGAAGCACAAAGGAGTTTTCATTTTCTGCAATGGAAAAGTACTTTTTCAAAAAAATTTAACATCCCCCAAAACTGATAACGCACACATCGTTTATTGTAGGCTATTTGTGTTGTAGAGGAGATCTGGGTTGGGGGGCTTATGCACACATACCATTTTAATCACCGGACTTCATAACGTACTAAGAATTTTAGTGAAAAACTATGGAATGATATCCCGGACATTTTTCAAAATTATCAATTGCAAATTGCATTTCCGTTTGCTTTTTCGCCTCCGCGAACGCACACTAACTGTCAAATTTCAAATGAAAAAGCAAAGTCCATTTTCAGGTGCATTTTCCATGTCTTACAGGTCATGAGCCTGTCATATTTAAATTAAATCAATTACCACGTCTACTTTTTTCACTTTCTCTGTGTCGCGCATGTAGCCTGCCAAAACTCAAACGCAATCGCTAATTCATTTGCCATTGCATTTCCAACGCGTTACACGGAAACCTGTCAATAAGCGTCAGGGGTGGGTCTATACTGTGGGGCGTGATTGTATGGGGAGTGACGTCACTCACAGTCGCCGAAATTTGAAATGGAGGTGAACTGAGATTATCTCATCTGTTTATCAAGAAATAAACACACAAAAATGATAAATCACATATTTTCTTACTCTGGAGTGGACAGAGAAGCTGTTACAAATAAATATATTTTTAGATCTTCTCCTGTTTCAGCCTGCTGGAGGTAAATCTGTCAGAAACGCTGCTTACCGCCGCTTTATGGCGATGGACTCACTAAGGGACTGTCTAAAAAGTGCATGACCATGACCCAACCGTAAACAAACAGAAGAATACACAAGATTACAGAGAAATACCTCACAGGACATCAAACATAGTACACTGTTAGGCTACAGTATGGATTATTTGTTTGTTTAATTGATGAATAATTATTTTAATGTACATTTAAAAATAAGTGATTACACAGACAATTCTTGTCGCAATGAAACAAGTAATTTGTTAAATGAGAATTGGGGTGTTTTTCTTATAAAAAATAGTAATTGTAATAATATGTATGACAAATGAATGCACTTTGGTACAGTCTATTACGAGTTGCAAAAAATGACAAATCAACAAAATTCAATAACATTTTTGCTATAGAAATTTCAAATGTAAAACCAAGTGTACTATAATGCACTCCATCCTTGCTAATAACTACAACCCTTCCCTTTGCAATATTCAGTTTGATCTTAATTCATTAATTTTTTAAAATACATTTTTTGCAAAAAAAATATTGCAAAATGAAATCAAACTGAATGAGAAAAAGGTTGTAGTTATTATCAGTGATAGAGTGGGTTATAGTACTACTAGTATTACATGTGTAATCCACATAACAAAAAAGCTTTTGAACATTTATTTTTTTGTAAAAATGTATTTAAATAACATTATTAAACTGAATTTTGCAAAGGGAATGGTTGTAGTTATTAGCAAGGATAGAGTGGATTATAGTACAGTACAATTATTATTATTATTATTTATAATAAAAAACACCCCGACTCTCATTTAACAAGTTACCTGTACCCAACAAATGGTTCGTGCATGATTAAAAGTCTTAATCATGCACTTTTTAGACGGTTCCTTAGTAACTCCATCGCTATAAACCGCCGGTGTTGTGCGCTAAAATGCTTCCCTGCCACGGATTGCCCCCCCTACATAATCTCTATCAAATATTATATTAGAACATGAATTCATAGGTTTATGATTTACAAATTGCACCAAATGAATTTTATTATAAAATAAGCAATATAAAAAAGACATGTTGTATAGAGAAAAATATATAAAGTATATATATTTTTCATATACAACATGTATATTTTTATATTGCTTATTCATAATAAAAATCTTTCCGTGTAATTTGTCATCATAAACAATAATTATTTAGTGTAAACATTTTTGTATTACATGACAAACCCCTGCAAAATAAATGTGTCACAAAATAAACATTATAAAAGAATTTGTGTCTTAATTTTCGTGTATTAATTTGTCACGTGCCTAGGGTTAATTATAATAGTAATAATATATTTGATAATAAATATATAATATATTTGATAATAATAATATAAATTTTTGATTGTGATGTCCTAATATATTTGATAGAGATTTTGTGAGGGGTGCAATCCGTGACAGGGGGTATTTTAGCGCATAACACCAACTTTACCGCAGTTCACCTCCATTGCTCAAATTTCCCCCCTTGGTCGACGACTGCGGGTCACGTCACTCCCTATACAATGACGCCCCACAGTATAGACCCACCCCTGACGCTGATTGACAGGTTTCCGTGTAACGCGTTGGAAATGCAATTGCAAATGAATTAGCAATTGCGTTTGAGTTTTGGCAGACTACATGCGCGACGTAGAGAAAATGAAAAAGCAGATGTGGTAATTGATTTTGCTATTTTAATATGACAGGCTTATGACCTGTAAGACATGGGAAATGCACCTGCAAATGGACTTTGCTTTTTCATTTGAAATTTGGCAGTCAGTGTGCGTTCGCGAAAGCGAAAAAGCAAACGGTAATGCAAAGTTTGCAATTGCATTTGAATGATGTCACACTTTATGCGTCCACATATGGAAAACGCAATTGCAAATGCAATTAGCAATTCCTTTTAAAAAAAGTCCGGGATATCATTCCATAAAAAACAATGGGGAGGCACAGTGGAAAATCTTTCAGTTTATACTATACACTGTAGCTATGTTTGTTTGGGCACTTGTTAATACACACTACTGTAATGCACCGAACACTTGCTCCCTGGTTTGTTTTTTAAATATTGTTTATCAACTGTGACCTGTTCAGCAAAATAAACTATGTCTGTGGCCAATTTACTGTGAACGTATCCAAGTCTTGATGTAACAGATATCTAAATACAACTGCATTCAAACTGCACTGTACTGCAGTTCATCCCTCCCAAGAATCACAGAGCAATTAGCACCATGTAATAGTTAGTACATTCTCTGCTGGGGTTTCTCAACTTCCACTCCTCCTAAGTTTGTCTTTGTTCTTTTGGTGTAGTTCTTAAAACCCAAAGCATTTATTTATACTGAGAAAAAATATGGGTCACACAAGTACAAAATAGCATAGATACATATAATCAAGTGTTCCATGGTTGTTTTCGTTTGTTTCTATGACCAATAATAATAGTTATTATTATAATATATTTTATAGCCAAACTCTGACTATTTAAAACAAAGTTCTCTTCTATTTTAGCCAATTGATGTTGGTTCAAGTGAATTTTTATTATTTTTTTAATCAAAACAAATTGGCCTAACAATACCCCAACAATTAAAACACACAAACATGACATAAAAAAATAACTTTATTCTTCCAAAACTAGCCAAAATTAAAACAGTAATTTGTATAAAACAGGTGAATAGAAGATGTATTTTGCCTAAAGGTAGTAAAATACCTGGATAACAACAGCTGCATATGAGCCTATATCTGTTTTTTTTTTTTTTTTTTAACTATCCATATCAAAGATGAAACAGTTTAAGTCTTTGTTCCCCCAATGTGTAGATCTGACCAAACATCATCGTAAAACCGGTGCACAGTCACCCAGGCCCTCAAGGACTCGATGTTGTTGATGCTCCTCCAGTAGCTCCAAAAGGCCAGCCGTCACTCCTTTGGCCCAGTCCTCCACTGCAGAGCTCTGGTTAAAGAGAACAAGAGAATTTACTAAAGACAAACTTAAAGATGAATAAACTTAACAGAATATCTATTTTTGATGAAAAAATAAAATACATTAATAAGCCTATATACCACCAGAGTGTGTAAAATACTGTTTTAGGAATTCTGGAATGTAAATAAACTGCCTGTGCTGAATATAAATAAACCGTTGAAGTTTGTTAGCTACTGTCTGTCTTTATTAATATCTGCATTAAATTAACGGGAAATTACATAATACGGTTTCATACAAATAAGTTAAGAGATATAACACTCGTATATGAGCATTAGTGCAACTCTGAAACCAAATTATAACTTACCGAGTATTGAAGCAGCCCTACTGCTTACCTACTCCTACTAACTGTTAAATACTTCATGATACCATGTAAAAGTCACGGCCAGAGTGGGCAAAAGACAGACATGGTTATAAGTGTTTAGCTTGCTAGCTCCGGTACCAGTGGCGGCCGGTCAATACGGGGCGCAGGGGTGCCACCCCCCTTAAAGTTAGGCAGAGAAGAATGCTACCTTAACATGTAATTGTTTAACATAATAATCATTTATTTTAATAATGAAATAAAGTAATTTAGTCACAATATTCGCTGTATTTCTTAATATAATTTATTTGCAATTTAAAAAAATCTAAACTGTATTAGGTTCATTTGTGTTCGTGTACACGGGGTGCGGGACAAACGAGTGTCTATGTAGGCAGGTACATTTTTGAAAAGCATGTGATTTGAGGCTGAGCTCTAATTGGATCTTTTCAAATCATCCTTGGGGCACAGCACTGTGTGCCCCGAACCCTCCCACTTTTGTTCTTGGCGAATCAATATTGTTTTTAAATATTTGGGCTCATGTGATTGGACCATTCTCAATGAGTCTTTTCCAGCACTTCTTACGGCAAGCGGAGCTGCTGACTGGATGCGATGTGAGTCATGCTTTTATTTTATACTAGTAGTAATGATGCTTAATCACCTGATAAATGGCTATTTACAGGCGAGTATTAAAAGTTTAATTTTAATTTTGTTTGTGCCCCGCCAACTTTTTTTTGCACTAGCCTCCACTGTCCAGGTACACCTAACCCCAGCTTGTGTCCCTCGTGGACTGCCTGACATTGTATTCCAGTCACAGAAATAACCTGCAGATTAACTCTTGCCCAAAAATAAATGACTGAGAGTATCTGACTGAGTGTTCTCTGGATTTAGATACATTTAGCAGTTATTTTCAGAGGGCACAAACACTCTCCTTATAAAAATACCATGAGCTCACAAAACTGTATATTAATCAGTTTCTCGGGTAGTTAATAGTATTTCCAAAGCTTTAGCGTCTTTTTGAGGGAAAGAGTGACATTGTGAATTTGTGACACTGACAATAAGCTGTAACTCCAGACTTGGTAAACAGATGATTAAGTTACCTAAAGTCACATCTGACCGCTGCTGGCACTGCCAGTGATTTTCATTACGGCCGATAAAAAATAAATAAATAAACTGGGACCTAAACTGTAAACTAACTCAAACAAATTATATAAAAAGTCACAACTTACCCTGAACCAAAAGTCCATTAAACTGTCATCTTCATCTCCATATTGCAGTTTACTAGTGTCAGTCCGGCGGGGGTGAGGAGGGTTAAAATCATGTGATTGCTACTCAGCAGGTAAATTGCTGGCTTCTGTTAACATCTTCTTGAGTACAAAGTGCCATCTAGTGGTGGCAGCTGGTAAATTAATAAATAGGGCTTAAATGGGCGTTTTTACTGTGAAATCTTGACATGCCTTTCTGGCAGGAGAGAAGGGGGGAGGGAGGATCATGGCAGCCATACGCCATTTACAAGCCAGTTGCCCGACCCTGGTAGTTTTGAGTGGCTACATCTGTACTTATCGTTGCAGATTCCCCTTCTCAAAATGGCTCTGGAGATGCTGTAGACCTCCCAGTCTCCAGTCTTCTGTGTGGTGTCACCCAATCCACACACCCATTAATATGGAGCAGAACAAAGTTTTGTATGTATTGCTACTGATGACTAAATCAATGGATGCCTGATCAGCAAATTCACTCTAGTTTGTGTGTGAACTGTTGCTATTCCAACTGTTGCTGGAGAGAGGCATCAGCTCCATCCAGCCAGACTTTTACAGTCTTGATTTTTGGTTTCAGACAAGTAGCTTCCTGTTTTTGAAATGCTCCTGCGAAAATTCCTGGTTTGTATTGGCATTTTTTTCTTCGTTTTTGCACTTTTTGGAGAATGTGTGAGTTTCAACAAGTAGAATCCAGCTCCAAACAATTTCAACTTAAGTACGCTATAATGGCCAATTTTTAGCTGTGGAGTGCAAGATGTTTAGACATTCTTCCACTGTTGTTAGTGATAACTTTAGTTGTGATAGGTGTGTATTAGTTAGCATTTTGAAGGAGATGATATTAGTGTTAGAGGAGTGCATCCAGACTTTAGAGAGGGTTAGAGCAGCATTATTCCTGTAGCGGAAAAGTCTGGGTACCGAAGCGGAGAGCTGGTCACCGACTCCGGCATTAAAGCCTTGACAGTTGTGCGAGTGGGTGACAACTTGGCGGCACATTTGCTCAGCCAAAGCTATTGCTAAGGGCAGTGGCAGCTCAGAGGGCTGAGGCACTGCTCAGGCACTCATCAGAAGGTCGGTGGTTTCAGCCCCAGCTTTAATAGGTTCCCATTGTTGGGCCCTTGAGCAAGGGCTGCCTGGTCCCAGTTATGCTGCGATATGCAAAGAAGGAATTTCACTGTGCAGTAATGAATATGTGACAAAGAAAAGCTTAAATTAAGGCTAACCCACTAGCTAGCTTGAGCTCTCTCCTCAGTGATGCACCCTCTGAGAAACCTAAAAGAGCTCTGGTTATAGGAGACGCTATACTGAGACACGAAATTAGCTAGGCTTGTAGGGCCTCCAGTGGCAGTGGTTAGGTGTATCCCAGGAGCCAGGGCACCAGACATAGCAGCAAATCCTAGTGCTTTAGACCAGCATAGGTTATCAAGGATAGTAATACATGCGGAAGCTAAGAATATACACCTTCAGCAGTAAGAGGTTAGCAGGAATAACTACAAAAGTGTTTAAATTAGCGAAGGCGATGTACGATGCAGTAGTATGTTCTGGCCCCATCCCAATGAAACATGGCACATAGCCTACAGCAGGTTATGGTCGCTGAACCGCTGGATGTCCAGGTAGTGCTCTGAAAAACAATGTGGACTTTATTGACAATTGGAGTACCTTTGAGGGCAAAGCTGACCTGTTAGTGCGGGACGGTGTCCATCTCACTCGGAAAGGTGTTGCTCTCATTTAGTATAGCACATAGTCTCAGAAGAGGCCTAGTTAATCGGTGACTACCCTAAATCAATCGGTTGCTGAGTCGTCATACTGAATACATAGTATGTATGGTTTTGTGTAATCTTATACTTTGTGGTCTAATAAAAGTTGACAATAAAATTAAAACATAGTCATGACGTTTTACTGCGGCAGCAGATGTCAATGTCATTCAGCACCGCTTGTGTTTTTGTGTTATTATAAGAATGATAACAATGTTATGATCATTGCAATTTTGTTTAATAAATAATCACCCCCATTGCGCTGTACCACCGCTGGCAAAACCTTATGAAATACAAGTAAAACATTAAACGAATTTACAACCACAGTACTAAAATTACAGTACAAATTTAGAATTAAAATTAAATAAAGGCATTTTTTATTTGCATTGAATTTAAATGTAAATAAATGTATACCATAATATCTAGCCTTTAGATTATATCATGTGTAACACCAGCCAGAAAACCGACTGGGTGTGTATCAGAAAAAGTTTGTAAGATTAATGTGCAAAAACTATATAAGCTACATAGCCTTTATAAGACTCTACTTTTATTTAAGTGCTCTCACAATGATGACAAAACAATATGATTTTGTAAAATAATGAAAGCAAATAGGGTGCACTATTCTGTATTGTTTTCGGTAAACTTGAGCGCGTCAGAAAATGAACAGAAACTCTTTGTATACTTGCCTCATAGACATGAAAAATATATACTTATAGAAAGCGAAATTACTTTATACTTTTATACAAAGTAATGGAAAACTAATTTTAGATTATTTAATTTGTATGAAAAGTTAATTATAGGCGCATCCACTGCTGCAGAGACAACAAGATGACATGCTCTCCTTCATCACTACAGCCGAAACCAAAACATCACTAATTTATCAATGAATTATTAAAATAGTCAGAGTCTCCTTGCTGTTTTTCCCAAAGCATTCATAATCATTAGTCTACTTCTGCCTGTGCACTCTGGAAAACTTTAAGCGTGCAGTTAAGCGCTGATTAGACGTAGGAAATTAAAGAGAAAGATCATGATGCTCAACATCCCAGAGCCCAAACCTCCTTTAAATGAAATTAACAAATATTGTAAGTAAACAATAGCCCACGTTCAGAAAAGCATTTTTATTTAGACTATAAAAAATTATCCTGCATCTACTTTAGGTGTGTCAGCTACCACTGTTCTTATATGGCTCGTTATCAGAGTAAACCATTCAGTAATAAGCCTGTAAATTTCCATTTAAAATAGGTACATCTGTATGAATAAATTGTTTAAATGTATGTATCATGAGCTATTGATCAGTGATTTATGTAAACGACTAAGTTCAGTTTTAAGTAAACGCTCACTGCTGCTGCTGTGTTTTTTGGTATGTGTGTGTGTTTGTGTTTGGGGTCACCTGACAGGTGTCAATAGGTCTTACATATTCATGAAAAGTCATGGATTATTCAGTGAAACAGAGGCTCTGCTGAAAAAAGTTGGGCACATCAGTCACTTTACCCCAAATAAAAGATCTTTCTGAGTGTGATAATATAATTGTAACAATAGATATACAAACCAAGCAAACGGTGCACAGTAAATACTAATGCATGGATTAATAAACCGAGATGCGTGTCTCTTAGCCCCACCCCAGTGAACACCGCATATTCAGAGAAAGGCCTGCCCGCGAGAGGTTGTGCGCGGACCACTGAGTTTTTGCGGATTTTAAAGTATTTTTGTGGTATTTTACAAATGGAAAAAACTAATGGAATTTTTTTTTTCATTTTTTATAAAATATTCATTTTAATATTTTATAAAAAAAATACCAAAGAAAATTATTGTGTATAGAGTGATTAAAAACAATACAAATTATGTTATGATATGGAAAATCTCCATTTCTTCCATTCCAGGGATTTAAAATGGTAATCATGTCAATTTTAGAATCTAGAATACAGAAGATGAAATTTACACAAATTTAAAAAGAGGCCTGAAGCAGGGCATCAGATCCATGAGGGTCTTAAAGTGGGAAGGGGTGCATTTCAGTTTCTTTGAATGTATACAAATCTGGTTTCAAGAAAAGGGATCTTGCGAGCTGCCGCAGCAGTGCACAAGAAGCTGTGAAAATGAAGTTCATTACCTCTAGGGGGCAGTCGTGTTTCAATCTGAGGTATTGTGTGTCTACTGAAGCCGAAAATGGATTAATCTCTCTTAGGCGCCCATTGACAGCAAGCGACAGAGCTCATAAGCAGGGCAAGCTCAAACTGTAAATACTGATATGTATTTATTCTTCATTTTCTTCTCTCCTTCAATCATGATTCTTCTTTGACTGTGTTTTCTCCATTCAGTATTATTATTATTAGTATTATTGTTGGTATTATTATTATTATTATAACACAATACCGCATGTGTGCAAAAAGACAAAATACACCAAAGAATACAAAAGTGTATGATAAGTCAGCCTAAAACAATATTTAATATGCGTTTTAAATATTCACTAAACAATAAACACTGCCTTCTGCAAAGTGAAAGTGAGTTGTGCGTGCACGCTTTATGATCGAAGGGCTGATAAACGTGCGCAGATATGAGCAGATTTATCGATAAAACTACAGACATACTCCCCCAGAAATGCAACAAACAAAAATATATGCTACTCGCTGAATACAACGCGACAGCACGCAGAATCCCTGGGCTTTGACTACGCTTTCTCCATTCATTATTATTAGCATTAGTAGTACTGTAGTGTGATTAAAGTAGGGTACTTTAATCACACTGTTGGGTTGCTTATGAATACTAAAAGTGCTACATGATTAAACTCAATGCAAAAAACGAAAAAAGAAATGTTTCCGTTTCCTCCCTAGACCTTTTGTCTGCATCACAATGAACTGAAGCTCAGCACGTCTTCTTTCCTTGTTTGAATCTGTACAGTGGAACCTTGGATTACGAGCATAATTCATTCCAGAAGTAGGCTCGTATTCCAAAACACTTGTAAACCAAATAGAATTTTCCCATAAGAAATAATGAAAACTCAAATTATTCGTTCTACAGCCTAAAACAATAAATACATAAAAATAATTAATACAATATATAAAGTAAAAAAAAATTTAACCTGCACTTAATATTTAAAAAAAAGTAAAAATAAATCCCGACAGATAAGTGTTTCCATTTGTGTGCGCAGGCGCCATGTATTTGTATGTGCATGTGTGTGGAATTAGCCCCTCGTCTCGTCTTAAACAGTAAAACTCCTCCTCCCACCCCCACCTCGCTTTTTAAGTTTCACAACTAACATACACAATGCAAACACTGTTTTAACAGGAAAAAAAAGAAATTTCTCTAATGATACTCGCGTGAGCAGACTAACGGAATCACTGCTGTATAGTAAAAAATAAAAAATAACAAATGAACCAGCACCTTACCTTTGAAAAGAATCGTGACAGAGCTGAGTTTTCTGTGTAAAAAAAGCGCGTGTGTGCAGCCGGGGAGAGAGAGAGTGTGTGTGTGTATCGGTGTCAAATTATGCGCGCGTGCACATGAGTAAAGTGTGTGTGTGTGTCGGTGTTGTGGGGCACAGTGTCAAATTACGTGCGTGCACACACATAGGAAAGAGACGGAGATGTTGATCTAAGACGCAGCAGGGGAGACGATTACCCATCATTCCGCAGGACAAGAGAGAGAAAAATCATTGACTCAGTTGTGATCACTTGCCACTCGGTGTCAAAATAAGAGTCAAATGCGCGATACATGATACTCGTCACTCGTAAACTAATACTTGCTCGGTTTCCAATTAACAGTTTATTAAAAATCTTTGCTCGGTTTGCAGAACACTCGTAAACCACGTTACTCGCAATCCAAGGTTCCACTGTATTTAAGTGAAATATATTTCGCGTACAGGCCTAAATATATATTTTTTATTTATGGACAGGTGTATTGTATTTTATCTAGAAGCGCTGCAATTTTCGCTGTTAAACTCCAGACAATCCCCAGACGCTCTGAGCTCATTTACCCACCCAACGCAGCCACACCTCTGAACGAAATTCTGAAAACTACCACTGGCTAACTATATCTGCAGTGGTTAAAACAGCGGATTAATTTCATTTGGGGTATTTCTAACAGGCAATCTACTGGATTTACGTTATGTGAAGTTGTGTACATTTTGCGACTTTTTTGAAAACAAAATGGTCTATCTACTAAATCAAATGGAATGTGTCAACCCAGCAAGTGTGTTAATTTACCCACTGGTTGGGCCAAATAAAATAACCCAGCACCAAAAACATTTAACCAAGCAGTTTTTAGAGTGTAACATAAAAAATATTCCATTTATAAAATAGCATAAAGAAATCATAGGTTATAGAGTACATATAGATAATACAACAAAGGTTATGGTAAAGAAATTCTCAGACTCTTACATTGCAGGGATGCAATGAATCAATCAACAAATCAACAATTAGAGTCCATTAAAGATTAGTGGTCCACGCACAATGTCTCGCAGGGGAGCCTTTCCCTGAATTCGCCGTTTTCACAGGGGTGGGGCTAAGAAACACGCATCTTGGCTTATTCATACAGATGTACCTGTTTTACAGTACATGAAAACTTACCCTGACAAAGAGTAATATAAGAACAATGCTAGCTGGCACACCTAAAATAGACGTTGAATACTATTTTTATAGTTATATTTTTTAACTTGTGATACTGTTGTTTACTTACAATATTTGTTAATTTAAAAATGTTATTTAAATGAGGTTTGGGCTCCGGGATGTTGAGCCTATTTCCTACGTAGTCTAATCAGAGCTTAACCGCCCGCTTGGTTCATCTTCATAGATGGATTTGATATTTATGAGTGTAATTCATAAATTATGTTCATAATAATGAAATGAGATGCCCTAAATCATGCTTTAAAATTAATCTTGTCACGGGGGGCGTGGCGGTGTAGGATCCAAGTGCAGAATGAGCGTTTGTAGAGAGTGAGTGCAGCGCTTTTAACCAATGGGATCCGTGAATGCGGAAGTGTCGTGTGGAGCGCTCGCTGTTTTTCAGAATGGAGTCCGCGTCGGGAATGCGGAAGCGGTGAGTGAGCGCTTGCTGTTTCTTTGAATGGAGTCCGCGTCGGGAATGCGGAAGTGGTGAGTGAGCGCTTGCTGTTTCTCTGAATGGAGTCCGCGTCGGGAATGCGGAAGAGGTGAGTGAGCGCTTGCTGTTTCTCTGAATGGTCCCTGCGGCAGAAATTCGGAAGCGCGGAGTTCGCGAGAAGTAGCTCGTGGATGAAGAACTGGCCGAGGTCAGTAGTCGTGAGTCGAGGAAAGTCCGTAATCAAAACTCGTGGTCGAGAAACAAATCCGAATGTCGGCAACGGTAAATCCGGGAAGTCAGGAAATCCGTAACGTGAGGCAGAGTCGTGGTCGTGGAAACAAAACGTGGTCGAGATCCGAAAGGTCAAGGCAGAACGAAACGCTGGAATACTGGGCATGGATAGCACACAATAATCTGGCAGAGAGCTGTTGTCT
>JAAGKR010003140.1:22617-48837 GCA_011419295.1 Clarias macrocephalus
CTGAAAAAAATCCTATGAAACTATTCTATTCTGAAAGTCTATTTTTTCAGTTATTTCTATATTTAAAGTTTGATGTCTTTAAATGTTAATGTTTTTTTAAATAATAACAATAAACAGATACAAACAGAGATATATAACAGTTCATTCTTTGTACAAATAAATTGTCAACTATTGAACTTGAACATCTGTCTAAACATTGAACCAATGGGTTTTTCTTGACTTATTATTGTAAATGTCAGTGTCTGGTTTTTCATGTTTGTTTTTCAAGTTCTCGAATGTGGAAATTCACTGTAGTCTTTCTTCGATACAACATATTGTTATGACTTTTTTATGACTTAAGCTTAAAAACTGCGGCAATCACGTCACCTGTCGGTCATTTCATGAATGACTTTGAAATGCTACTGATTTATTTTGCCCGCTATCGTTTTGTCGTGGCGGTGAACGCTGTGGTAATAAGCATTCTGGTTGACTACCTACTGTAGATCACTGTTATATCTTGCTCCAGTTAAAAGAACATTTTAAAACTAGCACCCTAGTATGCTGATCAAACACACACCTTAAAAACTAGAACATAAATGGTGTCAAACTAAATTGACAGTATTTCAAACAGTATGGAAAGAGAGCGTCCTAAACTATGAAAAAATCATTAATTGCTTCTAGATCATGTATTTCTCTACTATTATAGAATATTATAAAATTAATCCCAGATTCTTATTTCATCTTGCTGTTGGTGACGTAGCTTCCTGTTTTTTGTATTGTTCCCGCAAAAGTTCCTCGTTTGTTTGTAACAGTGGGTGACGACTCGGCCACATACTCGATCAGCCAAAGCTAACTCTAGGAGTAGCCCACCGGAGCACACCTCTTCTGCGCTTCACTTGTCCAACAGGTTTGCTCTCCTCAGTGATGCACCCGCTGAGAAACCTGAAAGAGCTCTGGTTATAGGAGACTCAATACTGAGGCACGTGAAATTAGCTAGGCCTTTAGGGGCGCCAGCGGCAGTGGTTAGGTGTATCCCGGGAGCCAGAGCACCGGATATAGCAGGTAATCTGAGGGCTCTAGGACAGCATAGGTTCTCTAGATAGATGCTGGAGCTAGTAATATACGCCTTTGTCAGTTAGAGGTTAGCAAGCATAACTTTACAGAGATGTTTAAACTAGCGAAGGCGATGTTCGAAGAAGTAGTTTGCTCTGGTCCCATCCCAATGAGATGTGGCGACATAGCCTACAGCAGGTTATGGTCGCTGAACCGCTGGATGTCCCGGTGGTGCTCCGTGGGCTTCATAGATAAATGGAGGACCTTTTAGGGCAAAGCTGGCCTGTTAGAGAGCGGGACTGTGTCCATCCCACTCGGAAAGGTGCTGCTCTCATTTCTCAGAAGAGGCCTAGTTAATCGGTGACTACCCAGAGCCCAGGCCAGGGACAGGCTAAACCAACCATCTGCTAGCTGCATAGAGTCGTCACTCAGGGTTCATCATATTGAGACTGTGTCTGTTCTCCGAGCTAAACATAAACATAAATTTAGAAAGACTCAGAAAGTCTGTTTTAGTAATTTAATTAACATAGACACCACAAACATAGATAGCTAGCACTGTTAAATATTAGATCCCTCGCATCTAAAGCAGTTATTGTTAATGAAACTATCAAAGATCAGGAGTTTGATATATTATGTTTAACAGAAACCTGGATTAAACAGGACGAGTATGTAGCTTTAAATGAAGCTAGTCCTCCTGGATACAGCTACATACACCAGCCTCGGCTAACTGGTAGAGGAGGAGGCGTCGCAGTTATTTACAACAATAATCTGGTTATTGTACAAAAACACAGATTTAAATTTAATGCATTTGAAGCTCTCTATAGTACCATAAACTCAGCTCAGTCGATCCCGCTAATCATCATTTACAGACCCCCCAGGGCCATACTCTGAGTTTCTCTGTGAGTTTACAGATTTCCTCTCAAACCATGTTGTTTCTGTAGACAAAGTGTTAATTGCTGGAGACTTTAATATTCATTTTGAGAATCCAGAAGACCCTCAGAGAACAGTATTTATGTCCCTACTGGACTTAGTAGTAGTAAATCAGTGTGTAGTAGGACCCACTCATAAAGCAGGTCACACTTTGGATTTAATATTATCCTTAAGTATAAGAAATATAACCACAATTCCACAGTCTGAAGTTATCTCAGATCACTATCTTGTCTCGAATAAAGTGTGTCATAGTAATAATGTACGCACAGCACTGTGCTACCACCTTAAACGTACATTCACATCAAATACCACACAGAGCTTTATCAATAATCTCCCAGAGTTATCAATTTTGATTGGATCGCCATCTGACTTCACAGAACTCAATCAGGCGACTGAATATTTAGAGTCAACACTTCATTATAGCTTAGATAATGTAGCTCCAGTTAAAAGGAAAATGATTAGAGATAAGAAACTCGCTCCTTGGTATAATGATCACCCACGCACTTTAAAACAGACCGCTCGAAAATAAGAACATAAATGGCGCCAAACTAAATTGTTAGTATTTCAAATAGCATGGAAGGAGAGCATCCTGAACTATAAAAATGCTCTCAGTGATGCTAGATCAACGTATCTCTCCACTCTTATAGAAAATAACAAAATAATCCAAGATTTTTATTTAATACTGTAGCTAAATTAAATTCACAAATCTCCACAACATCATGCAGTAGTGAGGATTTTATGAACTTTTTCAATAACAAAATCATAAATATTAGGCAAAAAATTCAGGCTTTGAAACCAGGCAATTTAAGTAATACAGATGATAAACTATCCATACCACATCAGAACTTAGAATACTTTACTCCCCTTGAAGTGAGAGAACTAATTTCGCTTATCTCTTCTTCAAAATCGTCACCCTGTATATTAGATCCTATACCGACACACTTTCTCAAGCAAATAGTACCAGCAATAACGGAACCCTTGTTGAAAGTAATTAACTGTTCACTTAGCAGTGGGTATGTTCCCAAATCCTTTAAATTAGCAGTTATTAAACAGCTAATCAAGAAACCTGGCCTTGACCGCTTTCCAATTACAGGCCGTTATCAAACCTCCCCTTTATCTCCAAGATTCTGGAAAAGGTAGTATCACAGCAGCTATGTACACATCTACAGTTGTGGCCAAAAGTTTTGAGAATTTCACAAATATTAGTTTTCACAAAGTTTGCTGCTAAACTGCTTTTAGATCTTTGTTTCAGTGATTTGTGATGTACTGAAATATAATTACAAGCACTTCATACGTTTCAAAGATTTTTATCGACAATTACATGACATTTATGCAAAGAGTCAGTATTTGCAGTGTTGGCCCTTCTTTTACAGGACCTCCGCAATTCGACTGGGCATGCTCTCAATCAACTTCTGGGCCAAATCCTGACTGATAGCAACCAATTCTTTCATAATCACTTCTTGGAGTTTGTCAGAATTAGTGGGTTTTTGTTTGTCCACCCGCCTCTTGAGGATTGACCACAAGTTCTCAATGGGATTAAGATCTGGGGAGTTTCCAGGCCATGAACCTAAAATTTCAACGTTTTGGTCCCCGAGCCACTTAGTTATCACTTTTGCCTTATAGCACGGTGCTCCATCGTTCTGGAAAATGCATTGTTCTTCACCAAACTGTTGTTGGATTGTCAGAAGAAGTTGCTGTTGGAGGGTGTTTTGGTACCATTCTTTATTCATGGCTGTGATTTTGGGCAAAATCATGAGTGAGCCCACTCCCTTGGATGAGAAGCAACCCAACACATGAATGGTCTCAGGATGCTTTACTGTTGGCATGACACAGGACTGATGGTAGCGCTCACCTTTTCTTCTCCGGACAAGCCTTTTTCCAGATGCCCCAAACAAACGGAAAGAGGCTTCATCCGAGAATATGACTTTGCCCCAGTCCTCAGCAGTCCATTCGCCATACATTTTGCAGAAGATCAATCTGTCCCTGATGTTTTTTTTTGGAGAGAAATGGCTTCTTTGCTGCCCTTCTTGACACCAGGCCCTCTTCCAAAAGTCACCGCCTCACTGTGCGTGCAGATGCGCTCACACACAGCTGCTGCCATTCCTGAGCAAGCTCTGCACTGGTGGCACTCCGTTCCCGCAGCTGAATCCTCTTTAGGAAACGATCCTGGCGCTTGCTGGACTTTCTTGGACGCCCTGAAGCCTTCTTAACAAGAATTGAACCTCTTTCCTTGAAGTTCTTGATGATCCTATAAATTGTTGATTTTGGTGCAATCTTAGTAGCCACAATATCCTTGCCTGTGAAGCCATTTTTATGCAACCCAATGATGGCTGCACGTGTTTCTTTGCAGGTCACCATGGTTAACAATGAAAGAACAATGATTTCAAGCATCACCCTCCTTTTAACATGTCAAGTCTGCCATTCTAACCCAATCAGTCTGACATAATGATCTCCAGCCTTGTGCTCGTCAACATTCTCACCTGAGTTAACAAGACGATTACTGAAATGATCTCAGCAGGTCCTTTAATGACAGCAATGAAATGCAGTGGAAAGTTATTTTTCGGGATTAAGTTAATTGTCATGGCAACGAAGGACTATGCAATTCATCTGATGACTCTTCATAACATTCTGGAGTATATGCAAATTGCTATTATAAAAACTTAAGCAGCAACTTTTCCAATTTCCAATATTTATGTAATTCTCAAAACTTTTGGGCACGGCTGTGTATATATATATATAAATTTTAAATATTATGTAAAATTCACATTAATATCACCGTTTGTAGCAACGTTTGTATGATAATGACTTAAATACCTGTACGCTTATAATAGAGACAGAAGGGATAAAACAAACATCTCTTAGATTTGGTGTTTTAATGCTTGGTTTAGAAAACTTTAAAACTGTAGAAATAAATATTCACAATGCATATCCAGGTGGATGTAGTCCTGATTTCCAATTTATGTACATTTGTATGAATACAAAAACATGCACATGATAAATATCAGAATTCCCTGTACAAAACTACGGGAAAACATAAGAACATAAGACTGTGGTGTAACAGTAACGGGGTAGTGGAAAAAAAAAACTGAGGGAGACACATCAATATCATACAGTTAAAGAAAATAAACTGCCTTCAGTATTACATATTACAAATACAAACCGCAACATCCTAAAATATGTATGTTACATAACATATTTAAAAATATTAAAAACCCTTAAGGCGATGCAGTTAAGGTGCAATTTGCATGTTCTTCCCATGCTTTATGCGTTTCCTCTGCATACTCCGGTTTTCTCCCATAGCCCAAAGCTCCAAAGTCCAAATGCTGATTGACTGATTAGCCCATATTGCCCATTGTGAATGAATGCGTGTGAGTTTTTTTGCTTGTGCCCTGTGATGGTTCAGCCACGTACACAGGATAAAGCGGTGTAGACGATGAGACGATGATGTTTCATTTTAATGTGATCTGGAGTATGATCTCATCCCATCACCTATACCACTTCATCCAGTGTACAGGGATGCGGGAGGCCCGAAGCCGTTCCCAGAAGACTTGGATGGGCTGTACACACACACACATACACGCACAGAGACAGACATGCTCATTCACACACTAAAAGAAGTTTGGAAGCCCCAGTGAACCTAATCTGCATGTCTTTGGACTGTGGGAGGAAACCGGAGCACCCGGAGGAAACCCATCAAGCACGTGGAGAACATGCACACAGAGGTGGGAGTCAAACCCGCACCCTGGAGGTGCGATGCAACAGTGCTAACCACAAAGCCTCTGTGCTGCACTGGAGTATCATGTAATACATATTTTTAAAAATTGTTCAAGTTTCTTATTTTAAAAAAAGTCTGCAAAGCAAAGCACTGAATATCTTTCCCTTTTTTGAGCATTGCACTACATCATGCATTATAAGCAGGGACTGCAGTGCTTGTGATAAAAACCTGAGGGCAAACAGTGCCCCCTAAAGGAACCTCAGTTGCACTGCAGCTCAGAGAAACATCCCTGTACTGTATTTCATAGGGGTGTATTTCACTAGTGACTGCGTTGAGACTGCAGTGAGGTTGGGCATGCTACAGTAAATGCTCTGCATGCTAAATGCACTTTGGCAACCTGTGAAATATTTCACATTAGACCCAGCAGAAACCCTAATGTTGTACTTTTCATTTAATGACATCGCAAATGAATTTCATAAAATGACAATGAGGTAATGTTGAATGAACGACTCAAAACTTGCAAATACAACCTCACAACACCAAATATAAATAGAATATAAACCTTGTTACCTCTACGTGTTATTTTCTCGTATAAATATTACCGTGAGGCGCAGCTTAGCTCCCAAATTACTCTACTGTAATATGGTGTTTATTATTATGCAAATGCATTTTACGAGCTTCAGTAACAGTGCTGCTGAGTCTGTGTCCTCAGGACAAAGGAATATTGATTTAAAAGGCATTTTGGCAGCATTGTGTTAGGGGCAAATCTTCAGCCTTATGTCAACTTAATATTTATGTTTTTTCTCTTCGTACATCAGATCGTACAGTAGCAGGTCTCAGTATTAGGCAAATACAACCTCCCTCTGCTAGGGTAAATTGCAGCCAGGTTAACTGATCATCAGTAGGTGTGCAGACCTCAATACAAAGCTGAAGTTTTGGCAGTTTGCTGGTCTGGAGTATTCAGATAGTCAATAGTCAATAGAGAAGCAATTGTTCCTGTACGTCAAGCTAGAAAGGGGTACAAAACCATTTTCAAATCATTTGGACAGTGAGAAAGATTATTGTAGAAAGCTTTCAGGACAGTTGCTAATCTTCCCAGGAGTGGACGTCCAAGCTTGTTTCTGCAGCCACCGGACCTGGGACACCTTGCATTCATTGAGTCGACCGTGAACTCCCCTGTATACCAGAGTATTCTAGAGGCAAATGTGAGGCCATCTGTCTGACAGCTAAAACTTTGTCGAAATCGGGTCATGCAGCAGAACAACAATCTGAAGCACACCAGTAAATCCACATCACTATGTGTGGCCACAACTAAGTTAAAGATGAATCTACACGCTACTGAATCAGGGGGTACTTAGTTTTGCCCACAGTATTTATTTATTTATTTATATATTTTCGCTTCAAAAAGTTATATTTTGTTGTTTGTCTGAGGTTATATTTGCTTAATACTGAGACCCAATATGACCAGATAATTTTTATGATCTATTGACTATACCGTATATATTACATGTAAAGCTAGTTTGCTAATAACGAGCTTCTGTGCTGTGCGCGTTCAGTTTCAGAATCAATACCTGCAACCGAGCCACCAGGTGGTTTAAGTGTGTTTTAGTAATTACAGATTGCACAGAGTCATTGTTTTGCAAAGTAATTGTTCTGATTGGGGCAGTGGTGGCTCAGGTGGTTGAGGGTCTGGGTTGCTGACTGGAGGGTCAAGGGTTTGAGCTGCACCACCACCGGGTCACCACAGCTGGGTTTTGGATAAAACCCTTAAACCTATGTCCCATACAAACCAGCCAGTCTGGTTGACCGGGTGTGTGAGTGTGTATGCTTGTGCTTCTGTAATGTATTGGCTCCCCATCCCTGGACCAACTCCTGGCCCCCAACTACCCTACACTGGATAAGTGGTATGGAAAATGGATGTGTACATTGCTGGGTTGTTCTGAACAAATGGTCACATTATCAACATTTAAAACATGCTGAACAGTTCGTACCTCCAGGTGGCATATCACCACCACTCAGCAGCACCTGCAAATGCTTAGATGATGTTTCGTTAAGCTGAAAGTCCCAATGATTCCAATAACTTTGCAGATCTCTACCCATGTTACTTGACACCTTGAGCTGAGAACCGTAGTTTTCCCACGTTTCAAACATGAAAGAAAGCCCTGATCAGTTTTAAGGTGTACCAGAGATCAGGAGCCCACATCCAGATTCCATGAAACAACTCTATCAAGCACATAATCCCATGTCTGTTAGACGTGTCTCAGTGGTCCACACTACTGGACTCGGGTTCTCTATTGTTCGTTTTGCCCTTTTCACCTAAACGTTTAAAAAAGGATAGCAATCGAGAGGTATTCTTGGTGAAGTTGTTCTGTCCCTTGACTGGTGGATTTTGCTGCGAACTGGATAAGTTCTCTTCAGTCTCTTGACATGCTTCTTTTTCTTGATCCACTTTCTCCTCTTTAACCGTCGGAGTGGCGGATGGCACTTTAAAGCTTATGGAATAGTTTGTAGGTGGCAGGGAGCTGTCCACTGATTTGAGACGACCTATATTCCCAAGAGACGGATTCTGATGTCCAGGGGCGCCATTTTTTTCTGGCTCGCCGGGAACAAACTTATCCTCGTCGGCCTCAGTCCTGCTCAGGTCTGGTGAAGGGAAAGCGATTGTGTGTCGACGCCCGATACCACCAGGGCTTTTCGGAATTAAAAGCAGAGGGCTTTTTAGCAGGTTGTTCACATCCTCGTTGATGGTAACGGACATCCGTTTTTCTCCGTCCTCCTGAAACGTGCGTCGATGTGGAGAAGTGAGTGGGGAAACATGTTCCCCAGAGGACATGCTCCCCCGACTAGACTGGTAGCGCAGCACCTTTTTGGACACATCCCTCAAATTCTGCACCTCTTTCTCAGACAGAACTTCTGCATTCTCACTTGCAACGGAGGAATTCTCACCGGATTTTCTCTGCTGCAGACTTTTCTTCTCTGGCTTTTTATCATCCGAGTTCTCTTTATCGAGGGAGGACTGGGGCATGTTCAGAGTCCAGCTCTGCTTTTTGCAAGTTTTGTCTGGACGGTTCGTTTGTACCGAGTTCTCAGGGATTTTGGCACTACATGGCGAGGGGGTTCTTGATCTCCTGCGAGACTCGGGTGCCTTTAGGAACCGATTGAGAACCGACTCCAGTGCTACACCCTCGATGTCTCTGTCTCGTGATGAGCAGGTGGCTGTGGAGCGCCGTTTGGAAGCCGATTGCAGTCGCTCCTTCTGTCTCCGTTTAACCTCGGCCATTTCGCGTTCCGTGTTCTCCTAAGGGGAAGAAATTGGATCCAATTTGAAATGTTATTAATAAAGAGAAGGTTTGTTTCCAACTATTAGCTCAAGTCTGGACAGCTACACAGCGTGGATTTACAGTACAGTACCTGAATGGCTCGGGTGAATTTTTCACAGAAGGAACTGAAGATGGTACAGCACTCGTCCAGTTTAAACTCACTCGGCTCCTCACAAAAATATTCCGCCACAGACTCTGTGACTTTGTTCAGTGTCTGGAAGGAGTCTTGGGTTTCAGTGATCCGCGACTCAGCATGCTGAGAATGACATAGGGTTCATTTTATTTTCTTTCTAATTTTGAGCAAAGTTTTAAAAAAAAAACATTGGTTCAGCTTTTCTCATGAGATCAGGCCAGTTGGTCTCACTCACTCACTCACTCACTCACTCATCCTCTATACTGCTTTATCCTGTATTGCAGTGTTGCAGGAGCCTATTCGGTACACCCTGAATGGGGTGCCAATTCATTGCAGGGCACAAACACATACACACGCTCACGTGCCCATTCCCACACTATGGGCCCATTGGGAACACCAGTTAGCCTAATCTTCATGGCCATTAACCCACCAGGCATAGGGACACTCCACTCACACAGACCCAAGGCGGGAATCGAACCCGGACCCTGGAGGTGCGAGGTGTCAGTGCTAGCCTCTCCGCCACTATGCCTTTAAATGTTGAGCATAATTTTATATTTTATATTTATATTTTATATTATATATTCTACTTAAGTGAACTTCAAATTCATTAGCTTAAATTTCAGTTTGTTAGTGAAAATAAACCATGTAGCATCGTTAAATTTTCAACTGAAATAAATTTGCCAAACTGTTGCGTCTGAGTGTGTTAGCTACCTAACCATCACTTTAGACACAAAATATTCTTACATTTTAATTTGAAAGATCCATCGACTTCCACTAAACTAGGGTCTTCTGTCTGAGTGAACTCACCGAGAAAAAGTCTTTCGTCTCTTCAGCCAGGTCAGCTTGTTTATCAGTGCCCTTCTTCGCCGCCTGGACTTCGCTCACTTTCCTTTGGAATTCCGATTCAATTTCTTGTTTGTGGATTCTACAGTGGGATTAAAAAAAAAAATAAAAATCGGTTGCTGATAAAACACTCCATGATGGAAGACCACATAATGCATGAGAAGCACATTTGTCCTAAAGTTTGGGTCTGGCTCAGCAAAACAGTAAAAACCATCAATAAATCAATACAGTCGAGATGGTGAACAAGAGAAACGGCAACACAGGTTTCAACTAAGTGCATAGATTTCTTGGTGGGAAAAAAAAGTTTTATTATTTTACTTTTATAAAGCTGAGTTTTAAATGATAGAAAGTTTTGGCCAGATGGCAAAATTATAGGATGCTAGTTTTTAGTTTAGTGTGGGTACTGCATTACAAGCTTCCTTTAAATTTATATTCATTAAAATTCTTAAAATAGCTTTGTAAACGCAGATCAAACACAAATAAAACCATTTGGTTATTTAAGGTTATAACTTTCTCTTTCTATTTTATTAATACCTAATGTGTAATAAATAAGCAATAAACTGTAGATACATTGGGAATATTTAGTTCTGTTAAATGTTTATTAGGATGTATTCTAGTTAGATATCAAATTCAAATTTGAAGTTTGGTCCTATACTTATATGCGATAATATAAATATATCATATTTTACTACAGAAAATTCAACTTTATTATTTATTCATTACTTTATAATGAAATTATTTAACGTTATTCATATTAAAATACAGTAGTTGCAATAAATTACAGTAGATACGTTTCTGTGCTACCTTCAAGGCTTATATTTTATCTCTAAGAATCATAATAAATGTAAGATCGTTTTAAAGGCTGAATGTTTAAAAAATTTAAATATTTCGTAGTGCATGAAAAATCCTTCTAAAATAAAAATAAAAAATGCAAAAAGCAAAATTTGAGTGTTTTTTTTGAACAGCTTATTCATCCATATGACAAAGAAGGGATGTATAGTACATTTGTACTTTAGACATTTGTAAGCAAAGTACAGTAAAGTTCACATAGGACAGAATTTCACATATATTTTATGCACTTTGCACATTTGAACAAAAAAAAAAAAAAACTTTTCTTGGATGATCATTCAGCGCAATGACGTCCAATGTTGTGACAGTGTTGTTTTGGAAGGTTGAAGGTTGAAGAACGAAGTTTTTACACTTCGATAAAAATGACTTTGAGATAACGTTGGACTAATGACCCAAACACAACGTTGCAACTACGAAATTTTTTACTTTATTTAAAGTATTTATGGCAATCAATGTCCATTAAAACAACACTCAACCACTTCCATGCACCCTTAAGTTTCTAGCAAGGTTTAGATATCTGATATAAGATAACAACTCTGGTGCAGCCCTTGAATGTAGATTAGGGTTTAAATTTTTTTCCGAATGAATCCATATTTTCTCCTGTATTTTCAGAATCCCCCAACACATTGCATTGTTTACTCATTATTTACAAAAGTGCCAATAATTTTGGATATTACTCAATTTTTTAAAGGTAAGACGATCACATTCGGTGCAGTTTGTACCTTGCGGCGTCTCCGATGTGTGCGAGTTGTTCTGGAAAATTCAGCAGAGCAGAGTCACTCTTCTGAGCTTGCTGTGAGTGAAGCGTAAAGATGTTTTTAGAAAGAAACAAAATGTAATATCAGCTGACATTGTTTTAAAAAAAAAAAGAAAAGAAAAGAAAAAGGAAATCAAAAGTTTAAAAAGTTTCACCATCACAACGTAGTGCATGAGGTTCATTCCTGGTTTGTTGGCTTTCGTGTCGGCGAGTTTCAGCAGCGAGGTCATGCGGAAGCCCACAGCGCTGCCGGCGTAGCCCCCCTGAGAACAAGACCAGTGCTGATTAATCCTCATGTATTATTACAGACTTCATGTTTAAGCTAAAAGTCAACCATTTTACTGATCTAATCTGGTTTCCTCTTATTAAAATACTACAAAAAAAGCGAGTTCTCACAGCATTCATGTAGTTTCCAGTCTTCAGCACGAGGCGGATGACGGAATGAAGGTCGCCACACTCCAACAGCTCTAAAAGAAAGTTTTTCGATCAAGAAGTAAATATATTTTACATGTTTATTTAATTAAAATACTTTTTTTTTTTGCAGATATTACACATCTGTTCAGATGTTTCAGGAGAAGGATATATTTTTCCCACCCTTACTGTATTTTTTTTTACAAATTGTAGCCTTTCTGATTTAATAATAACGTGGGCCGTTCAAGTCAAAACGGGACCTGTGATAAAATGTCTTGTCACAGTATGAACGATCCTGGCAGAGGTGGCTTGGAGACATTCCCGTCAACATTTAGCACCTGATCCTTGGAAAACCGACGGACATCTTGTCCTCAACTTGTGGAGGAAATGCATCTGTCTTTGGGAACTGCACACACAATCATTCACCAACACCACTTGCTCATTACGGGAACTCATTGTCACATCCCCCGTACAGTCCTGACCAGGCTCTGAGCCATTTCCACATGTTTCCTGGGAGGGTTTCAGATGTAAGGCATGCAGTCCGATCATGTCTCTGGTGTACTGAGAAGACTTTTTACCTTGATATTATCCAAGCACTAGTGAAATGCTAGGATAAGTGCATTAGTGTATCAGGGGACTGTGTTTAGAGTAAAAAACTAGCTTTACTCCTCTACTCAGAGTAAAAACGATCAAAAGTCCCGGTTTGACTTGAACACAGCTCCTACATTTTTTAAAAAGGTATAAATCGTAGTTAAAATGTTTTTTTTGTTTTTGTTTTTATTTGACAGTAAATAACAACTGCGAAATATTTTCAGCAAGAAGAAGAGTTACTGAAAATGTTGTCCAGTTTAGACATAAAACGGCAGCGAGTCAGTTTGGGAGTCGAAAGTGCCGACTCATCGGTGTGATTAGCCAAATGATCGGACTCACAGGGAAGAGCCAGAGTTCGCATCACTAATGTACAGCAATGCACTCCAGTGATGCTATTCATGCATGTCATTTGATTTCTGAATTTTGTTCAAATTAAATCCAAATAGGATTTTGCCATTCGAGCTAGATCATGTTTAAATGAAGTAAAAAGACGCCTGGAAATAAAAGCCTCAAGCAATAGAAGTCTTCCATGAGGGTTGGGATGAAAAAGCATGAAGTCATAAAATACATCGACTGAACACACCCCAATGAATCATGTTAAGGTTTGTGACTGGATGGATTAAAAACTATAAAGTAATTACAATATGATGAGGTAAAAGAAAAAGCTTTGCTAATTATCGTCCCTGTAAAGGATCCTTAGTCATCCAGGTGAGGTTATGTGGAAATTGAGGCATGGCCACTGGACTTCATTTCTTGTTAAGTCGAAATGTTTCACTACTCATTCAAGAGGCTTCTACGGTTTGTTATTTGTTATAACGCTGCTAACAATGTTACATTTGCATATTTCCTAGTAGTAGCTTTTATTAGCAGTTTCTGTTTCAACCACACCTTAGAAAACAGGTACAATCTGCGGAAAGGCAAGAGGCAACAGAACGACGGCGTTCTGCAGCCCGTTTACAGAGGATAGAAATCAGGGTGTGTCGTTACCTTTCCCAGCAGCGGTCATGGTGGTAATGGAATGATTCACCTCATCCATAAAAAGGGGAAGTTCTTCTTTGAGGACTAAACATTTCAGCCTCTCTTCATAGCTGCTGGCACAAATGGAGACGTTAGAATAATGACATACGAGGTCTAAACGAAACGCTGTCAAGCTGAATAAATTTCCGATTGGCAAATGTTACAAGGTAAAAATGACAACAGCAGGTTAAATGAAGAGGAACGTACAGTAGAACATCTGTACAAGTAGTGATGCGAGTGAATGAGTAATATTTCGATTATGTTTCGAGGATAAATAATGCACTCACAGTGTGACTCACCCTGGAAGCTTTACAAGCTGAATCATGAACTGATCAGCCTCAGAAAGTCCTGAAATGTCTCCTTTAAATGCTAGAAGCTGCTTCACCTTAAAAAAAAAAAAAAAAAAAGTGGAAGAAAAGATCATGCAGGATGAAGCGGATATTAAACACCCATCTTATAAACCATCTTATATTTTATCTGCATTTTATCAGTTCTACTCTGATGCATGTTCAGAAAAATCAGATCAGCCATTTCCTTGAACTTGAGAATGGCATTCAAGAATACATTTAACCACAACCCTGGTCAACACATACATAACTGAAATAAGCAAAGAATAAAACAGTGTTTAAATAGCATGGTTTCTCATTTTCTATGTAAATATTTAATCATGTTATGCCTCTTTGATATTTAATTAATTTAATTACCCATAATTCATTACCCAGGTGTAAAACAAAAATCTGCTTACATTAAAGTTAGATAGTTTGGATTTTTTTTTTTCAAGTCAAAATTGAGGTGCATGTAAGTACATTACAAAAAGTCATTATAAATTCTCCAGCTCTGCACACCAACATTTAATCCCTGTATGGTTAACCAGAACTAGCCATAACCCTAACCAAAACTAGTCACTCACTCACTCATCGTCTATACCACTTTATCCTGTGTACAGGGGGCCTAAAACCTATCCCTGGAGGGCACACACACACATACACACAATCACACACACATTCACACACTGTGGGCAATTTGGGAAAGTCAGTTAGCCTAATCTCCATGTATTTGGACTGTGGGAAACCCACCAAGCACAGGGAGAACATGCAAACTCCATGCACACAGACCCGAGGAGGGAATTAACTGAAACTAGCTGTATGGCTAACTTAACGAGCCATATGGCTAACCAGACCTAGCCGTATGGCTAACATGAACTAGCCGTATGGCTAATCAGAACTAGCCGTATGGCTAACGTGAACTAGCCGTATGGCTAATCAGAACTAGCCGTATGGCTAACGTGAACTAGCCGTATGGCTAACCAGAACTAGCCGTATGGCTAACCAGAACTAGCCGTATGGCTAACTTGAACTAGCCATATGGCTAACTGAACCTAGCCAAATACCTAACTGAATGGCTAACTGGAACTAGCCATGTAGCTGTATGGCAAAAAGAGTTAAATTTGTACATAATACATCATAAGTTTGAAAACACAAACTTGATTTTGGGACTGCAGAAGCTTCTGTGGAATGCATTTTTGCATAGAAAGGGGGTGGTACAGTTTGGCTCACATTACTTAGTGTACATTGTACTTGCATACCAGGAGACAAACTTCACAGCCGGTTTGCAAAGAAGGAAAATTTTTAACGACCAAGACTTATTGTAATGTACTTATCACACGTCAGTTTTACAGTAACTTAAAACATCCATCATGCTTAAAACCAGTGCCGAATTTTTTAATTCAATTATCTGCTGTGGCGCTCCCTAATGGGAGCAGCCAAAAGAACAGAACAATTTTGACACACCACCACCACCCTGCCATCTATTCAGGCCTGCCAGGTAAAAGCCAAATGTGTTATTTTTGCATGGGTCAGATTTTTTCTGCTTGTCTCACTCTCACTCATGACCATCACCTAACATAGCCTATCATGTGGTGTAATGGTACAATGCAACGTTTATTGTAGAGCAAAAAACAAGCAAATTTGCTTCTGAAAAGTGTCTGAACTAAACATCTAATAGCCCTGAATATAGCACACTGATTTCAGCTCTACAGTAATCACAACTATTTGATTGATTAAAATTTAAGCTGCTTCTTTTACATTCATGAAAATTATTCAATCCTCACACAGGTTTTACATCATAGTTTGGACCAAAAGCCTGGAAAATACTGTCATTGTTATATCACAGGAGAGGGAGTGCTGTTATGCTGGTTAACAGCACAGCTGTGATGCGGCCATAGGCACAAGAACGTAGCCTGAGCACAGATGATATACAGTATGCCGATAACCAGTTTCATTTGAGTAAGAATCATTTTAGTGACTCGGTTCATGGAATCTCGTTCATTAAAATGAACAAATCTTTTTCTCAGTCATTTAGTTCATTTCATTCTTTTGATCCGAAACAAACAAAATGTTACATTTTCAATAAACAAACCCCCAACACATCTACATGTACATACAAAAATTTTGGCTAAAGTTCCAGTAATTCAAATATTATAATGCAGCTATTATGATGAACAGAATCATTCGTTCTTTTGAATCTATTGCACTGCATAGCGTCTATGGGAGTCATGTGACAAAAGAACGAACGACTAGGAGTAGAAGACTCATTGAGAACAACTGTTCAATTCTGTTTCCTGTGTACTGCAGGGCATAGTGTCTGTTGGAGTCACGTGACAAAAGAACTGATCGATTTGGACCAAAGACTCTAGAGGTAAATACTCATTTCTGTTTCCTGTACATAACCTACCAGGGTTTGGCGATGCTTTGCGCGTGTACGCCGAGTAGAAAATGAACGAATCACTCTCAGAGACTACTCGTTCTTCTGAGTCACGTTAAAGACTCGTTCAAAAAGAACAAATCGTTCATGAACGACCCATCACTAATAACCGGCTCATGGGACAGTTATTCTGCTCGCCAGCACTTATCCTTCTAAGACTTATTACAGTAACTGCAACTGGCCGAGCTGGCGATCGACAGTTAGCAAGCAACGGTTGGTGTAATTAACTTGTGTGAAAGTAGTTTTATACTCCACTGTACCATTCTAATAAACTTCCTTAAAGATTTCCTTTATATTTCCACTTATTCCGCTTTAGAATATCAGCTTCGTTAAATAGAGTTAATGGAAAGCTAGTGCACAAGCAAGTACAGTGCAATCACTTGTTCAACACGTACCGTAAGTACAAGTAGTGCCTTGATTAGGGGTTAAAGAGGGGTTTGGGAGCCAGGCTTGTGCTGGAATCTAGTTAGCCTTGTAGCTCACCTTCGGAACGACTTAGAAGCAATTATTAAGTAGACAAAGTGTTGTTTAAAATGACAACATTATCAGACGTGTCTTCTTGCTAAAATGCCTTTGTGACTGCTTTTGAAGGTGGGTATTGGCAGGCGGCCGCTCTCTTCCTAGTATTGTTTACCATACCTACCTATTCACCCTGGCTGACAGTTAATGTAATTAATGGTGATGAAACACTCGAGTCATGGAGTGATACAGTACATATAGTTAAACGTCCCAGTGCTTTTTCCGTCCATTATAGCTACTCACTGAATTCTTCTCATACATGAACATATCACCTAAAACATGTGGTAATTAATTCTTGTTTTCTTGGACAGACACGTACCTCTCCTGTCTCAGGCAGTAGTTTCAAAAGCTCCTGCAGCTTCCCAGAACCAAACCTTTCACTCTTCCCACTGTGGATGTCCTCAATAAGCTCCATTACTGACCTGTGGATGGATGGATGGATGGATGGATGGATGGATAGATAGATAGATAGATAGATAGATAGATAGATAGATAGATAGATAGATAGATAATTTGATTTTTTTTTTAAATGCTCAATATACTAACTTCAGATAAGAGCTAATAGACAGTTGCCCTGCCAGCTCAGCAAAGCTTTGAGCAAAGGTATTTCTTTTATATGATCTTTTGTCATGAAATATTTCCATGGCATTCTATTGAAATCTATTAATAATATACAGTAGTTTTCTAAAAACTACGTTTTATGTAGAACCCCCCCCCCCCCACACACACACACAATTTTTTCCAAAACTTCTCATCTTTTTGATCAGAAATCTAGTTTATCAGAATATATTCCATCATACTAAAATCTAAAAGCTTTTTCCAGAAGGTCAAAACGCCATAAACACCATTTTCAGACTTTAACGTTTACTATTTTGGCAAATGAATATTCTCTTTTAACTCAGAATTTGATGGCTGTATAATCTTATTTCACAATCGTTAAACTTCCATGTTTGACAGCATGACACACAGCCACCTGATTTTCGAGCAAAAGCCATCATGTCATGACAAGCCAAAATAATCACTTTTTCAGAGCAGCTGCCGTGAATGGTTTAAATGTGTTCAAGTTTTTTTTGGGAGAATGTTGAAGCTAGGAAAGGAAGTTTACACTCAGCAATAATAAATGACACTTATGCATCTTATTATGCAAATAAGACATTATGCAATCCATAGATCCATAGTTATATTCTTAAGTATGTGAGCTTCTGCAGTGTGAGCACTGTGGTGAAGCAGACAAATAACATTGCAAAACCTAAAATATGCACGAGTCAAATATGCATGTGCAGCCATATAAGATGCACATACTGTACTTGAAGCTGCTGGGTAAATGGTGCAAAACTGTACAATAGTCAGACACTCTGATGATGTACTGAAGTTATGGAGTATAGCTTAAGAAAATAGAAAATCGCACAAAATCTACACTAATATAACCAAACCAATTTGGACAAACTATTTTGTTATGTCTGCTTTTTAACTCTCCTACGACTCACAGGAAAAATAACCCACATAATTAAAATTTTCTCTCTTAGTTTGCAATGCTTTTTGCTTCATTTAAAAAAATGGAGTTATCTCATTTTGCTGTAAAAAAAAGAGCACCAAAAGCATAGTTTCTAAACGTGACAGTGAATATTTAATGATACAGTACAGCACGTATCGTGAAAAGTCTTTATGTGTCATCTTGTTTGCTATATTGCCTCACACTTACACAAGCTGCCTCACTGCTTTGTCATGTAAATATACTGTCATATCTTTCTATTTTGACTAACGTTTTTAAAGCCGAAAATCCCCCGCCGTGTTTTGTAATAAGTCATTTCAAAAGCAAAAGTCTACGTCAGCATGACGGAAAGCTTTACCCTGATTGTTCTGTCCTATGACGTCGAGCGGCAAGAAGTCCGCTCTCAGCAATATGCGCGAGCACATACATGCCTCGCTGCTGCAACACCGTGACACATAATGTCTTTAAGCAATCTTGATGAGAAACAAGAAACGCCTGAACAAGCCGGCTGTAGTTCTCGTACCTCGTCAGGACTGCAGGGATGCGATCAGGCTCATTGAACAGGGAATTATCCTGAATACTTGTATAATGAACCTCTGTGCAGTGATTCTAGATGCTAATGATTTAACCTGCAAAGCAAATTATGGGTCTTAGTTGTTTAAGTGGTTAAGGAGTCAGCATGGGTTTTTGTTCTCAATGCTTAAAACATTCTGCATCACCAAACCTAGGGCAAAGAAGAGAATGATCAGCTATAGACATGCTCTATCTTGCTAGCGTTGATCTGAGCATGCATAGATAAAATGTACAAAATCTGTAATTATTGTAATTCAAGGGCAAAGGGTGCGGTTTAAGAGCAATTGTGTGGCGTGCTGTTATTAAAAAAATACCGAACCTCAGGATAGGGAAAGTAACTCAACTTCATTCGATTAACAGCAAACTTAAGGTGAATTATTGCTTTCACAATAATCAAATCTATTAGTAACGTCTACTAATGGGGGCAGGGGTAGCTCAACGGTTAAGGCATTGGACTATGGTTGGAAGGTTCCAGGTCCCACCACCATATTGTCACTGACGGGCCCTTGAGCAAGGCCCTTAACCCCCCCCAACTTCTCAGATGTATAATGAAATAAAAAAGAATAATAAAAATAAAAGTTGCCCTGGCTAAGTGGCGTCTGCCAAAATGGCGTAAAAGTCTACAAATGTAAAGGGGTGAAAAATTCATGATGAATTTCAACTCTAATAAATACTGATTCTTTTGCCTGTGCATTTCTTTCCCCCTCAAATTCCTGCACTGCTGATCCAAAGGTCAGGAACAAAAAAAAAAAAAAAAACTTCTGGAATCGACACATTGACCTGTTGATGTCTACATGACCGTGTATTCCAGATTATCCTGCTCTGATGTAATCTATGAGGGAGGAGAAAGCTGATAGCGATGACCTGACTCATCTTATCTCCACTGTCATGCTGCAGAGGAAACAAGCTGCTTTCAGTGAACCAGCGAGGCGGTTGCTAAATGCCTGGCGTGCGGAGACATGCCGAACTTCAGGGGTGTGAACCCTCAACAGAATTTCATTCTGTGCGTGTCTGTGATTTCATACAGGAAACAGAGTTGCTGTTTCCAGGTGGACTTACCGTTTGAATTGCTTGAGGAAAATGCTGATGTTCATGTTCTTCTTGGAGCCAAGAATAGTCACCTTGAGGGAAAACAGACACACACACACACAAACAGAATCCCATCAACGTTATTGATTACTGACCCGTGACTAACATGATTAACACTGACGGATCTTGATACACATTGACACACATACTGTATATTTAAAGTACAGGATTGTTACATAACCGTTCCAATGGAAGACATTGGCTTTTCTGTAACACACCCTTGTCTTTATTATCTTCTATCCAGTGCATTCAGGGACGGCATACCTCACACCATTCTCATCAGCAGATAATACAATACGCTCAACATTACACATGATCGTATTGCTATACACTTAAAAGCAATCTTCCACCTTGTGCAAACAACTGGGACATCCCTTCACCAACAAACAGACCAAAAAAAAAAAAAAAAAAAAATCATGAGCACATGTACTGTACCATTCATTGTGTTTGGGACGAAACAAACAAACCAGTTAGCGTAGCATGGCAACAAAGTGATTACAGCACCATATGACAAAACAGGCCGGGGAAATTCGAGCAGAAAGCAATCTGCACAAGAGGATGAAAGAAATTAGAAAAAGTTTTAATTATAGTTTCGGTGTCTACCTTCAGGCGGTCGCCATAGAAGATTATCCGATTCACACACTGAACGACTAGGCACCGGTTTTACATTGGATGATTTTCCAGGCGTAAAAACCTCCCACTCCGTATGGGCTGGGGAATATCGGGGATAAGGATGCCGTGTGTCCAGTGGCGTGGAGGCCTTCTGCGTGGCACTCAACAACCCTACAATTGATTACAATTGTCGCCATTGTCGTCGTCATCGTCTATACCGCTTGGGGGCCTGGAGCCTATCCCAGGAGACTTAGTGGACGAGGCGGGGAACACCCTGGATGGGGTGCCAATCGATCACAGGGTACACACACACTTATACTCATTCACACACTTCGGGCAGTTTGGGAACTCCAATCAGTTCAATCTGCATGTCTTTGGACTGTGGGAGGACACCGGAGTACCTGATGGAAACACGGGAAACTCCACGCACACAGACCCGAGGAGGGAATCAAACCCGGGCGATGAAGGTGCAAGGTGACGGTGCTTACCACCAGCTAGAACGAAAAATGATTACTGGTGTCCAAATTACCAAGCATACAGTTACAATATTATCTTATAAATCGTATAGTCTCGGTGAGCTAATGTTTAACCAAAGTCTACTTCCTACATAAAAGTTAACCGACGATAAAGGAAACGGTTTATGCAAATGTCAAGACCGATTCACTAGCTTGGGATGAAAATAAAGTTTTACTTTTACACGACCTGATTGCCGGATGCAGGATATTATTATGGATCACGTCTGGGTGAAGCACACCCACATGTTGACTTAACCATTACAGTGTTGAATTTACACCTCATGTGTTGAATAAACTCTTGTCCGATGCAGTTCAACCCTTGTTGGTTGTCAGACTTGGAATAAAGCTTGTAAACAGAGGCAGAGCGGTGCATTTAGGAGGCCGGATCAGGAAGTCAGTTTAAGACAGTGACATGGATTTAAGACAGTAAGAATTCAAAACCACACACAGGGCCAGACATTAGACATAAATGATATCTAAAGCTCATAGCTAGTTAAAGATTTTGCTGAGAAACTTTGAACAAAAACAACTTTCATAGATAATATGACCATGAAGCACATGCGGTTTCCCCTGAGGTGCAGTTTTAACAAGTCTAACATCTTTTAAGCCTCATCAAATCATGTGCGTGTCAAATTTCCTCAACCCTCCCACTTTTTTGGTGAGGCTAATTTGTGCTAACAGTCAGTTGTGGTAACAGTAGGATTCTTATCATGACTGTACACCTTTGTAATCATGGTACAGTATACGACAATAACCCATTAGTCCACCCTTTAAAATTACAGCTACTAGATATAATTTTGTGACTTTCTTAAAACTACTTGACACAAGTACTCGATCCAGATACAGTAATAATGCTAGCTAGAAAGTTCCACAAAATTATGAAATTACCTTATATATAACTTAAAATCTGGCCTGCATAAGCTCTCTTACCGACCCAGACTGTACTACTGTATGCCGACCTCACAGACCTCTCCCAGGCCGTATCCCAACGAGGGTTAGCTACTGCGTTAGATGAACCAGGGAAGAAATTTTAAAACCACTGACCATTTCCGGTCCTTGGGTGTTGCTCGGTTTGCCTCTAACACTTTTTCGCTTGGATGCCTGAACCTGACCATCGGGCTGGTCATTGCGGCTGAACAGTTCCTCCATGCGCTGCGTATCCAGTTCATACTCCTTCTTCTTCTCAGCTGTCCAGATGTTGTGTTTGCCCAGCACCGTGTCCTGGGGTATGGCCTCCCAGTTGAAGTTCCTCATCTTGGAACCGGCTCTGGCTGCACGGGAGATCGGCCGTGCCCCGCCAGGCAGTCCCGGGGGTGGTGGTGGTGGAGGAGGCGGTGGAGGTGGAGGTGGTGGTGGAGGCGGGGGAGGTGGTGGTGGTGGAGGAGGAGGTGGGGGTGGTGCTGGGGGTGGTTCAGCCATTGCTTATGGCACTGCCGATGCTATAGATGCAGATTCATGTCCTTTGGAAGGGTCAAAGCTCCCAGTGATTAATGGGCACTCACATGCTGTTGAGAAAAAAGGAGAGCTTTATTAATATTAAGTAAAACAGAAGCTTCTGGTAGGTCATTTATCTTAAGATATAAATCACCTTAAAATATACACAAAATAAAACTTGAAAATCAGGAAAAAGTACAGTTTAGTGCTGATTTTTTTTCTCTGAGTCTACAGTAAAACATACAACATAAAGAGGGTGTATGGAAAAATAAATCAGACTGTCAGTTATCCATAAAGTGAGCAACTAGAACCGGTTCCTCAGGGGTTCTTTGGGTGATTAAAGGTTCTAAGTGGCACTAAAACATACAATAGCACAGAAACTAAGGGTTTCTCCCAAGGAACGAAGCAAAAACCTTTATAGATTTTAGATTGAGCCTGTTATCTTTTTGTAATTTAGACACTTTGTTAGAATATAGTTCATTAAAATATAAAAAAAAAAATTTTTTTAGGTTGCCTACTTAGAACCTTTTATGAAAAAGAATCTATTTTGTTAAAGGGCTTCACATTATTACATTTCAAGTGTTTTATAATACATATTTTAATAGTTTAATTTACTTTAAAGACAAAAAAATTCAAATAATATAGCACTTTCAATTATGTTTTAATTTTAACGTAGTAATGAAGGTGTTAGTTCAACACTGTAAGTTTTAAATGTCAATACTAGAGGAGTTCATTTAAAACTATAAGACGTACAGTTTGTGTATAAGTCAACTAAGAATAGTTAAAGGTAATTAAGCACTTATTGCACTGATGTCATGCTGTAATCCAGAACCGAAAAATATTACCAACACTTGATAGACTTATATAACATAAGTAACTAAACACCCTGCAGACGTAAATACACCAAACTAATGACTAAAATCAGCCATTATAAACTTAACAATGGACCTAAATTAAATTTAGTAAAGGTTAAAACAGCTCTGAAACTATTAATATACAGTTTAGCTTAACTATTAAAACAAGTTAAATAACTCACCGGTTTAAACGTGGGCAGTTTGGGGAGGATGTCAGGATTTAATCCTACAAGTATTTCCTCTGAAATATGAAAAGCTGACCTTCATGAGAGAGGAGCTGGAATACTGAAATGTGTTTTCCCTCAGTTTGACTGAGGTGTGTGCGTGTGTGTGTGTGTGTGCGTGTGTGTGTGTGTGTGTGTGTGTGCGTGTGTGTGTGCGTGTGTTGCAACGCCTTACCCTGAACATCTCACACCCAGTTCCACCCTATTCTAACCTATTCCAAGGACACATGGCTGGGAGAAAATAGACTAGTGTGGAAAAGTCGAGAAAACAACCATATTACAACCATGTGTCAGCTTTACACCACATATGAAGACGGAACAGAGGCTCAAACTTAGACAGATCTAAACAGATCCCTGTTTACCGTGTCCCAGATACCTTTCATTTAAGCCCAAGCTATGCTATGCAGGGAGTAGGTGAGGGAGGATTTAGTATTCCAACAAGTGGTTCAGACTTAGCTAACATTGTTTATTGCCTCTATGACGATCATGACGAAAGATAATAGCCGAGAACAAAAGTACAAATGCTCACTGTAATTAAATGGTTTCGATTTAGGATGATGATCAGGATGATTATCATTTTAATGCAAAACCCAGGAGTCTAAATTGTTGATTTTTTTTTTTCCCATCTGAAAACTGGTCTGTCATGTAATATGTCGCTTCCTTTACAGATATGCAAATATTCTTCTGTAATGTTATTTATTCATTAATTGTAGTGTATCTTTGTAGGGAATACTCTGGTACATAATAATGCAGACATAATAAACTTACATAACAAAATTTGATACTACAGATAATATGGCGCATAAGGCTTTTGCACAGTACTGTATATACTGTATATATAGATACTGTATCGCTACGCCAAAGTTGGTCCAATGTTCTCAGTGGCTCATGTTTCTTAAAGATGACAAAGTAGACGAAATGGTTGGCGGAAATGGTTTTGTCCAATTGGACTGACCAATGATAGTAATGTCCATCATTGTTGGTGTTAGACATAACAAATAGGCATTTTCTTTAAAAAAAAAAAAAAAAAACACAGATGAAGGCAGATACACATTTCGAACAGTGATAGTCAACAAAATACACCATAATCATCAAATCATAATGGTGACATCTGCTGGTTGAGCTTTTCATTTATCTAAAAAAAAATAATAAAAAGGTTCTACAAAATATAAAATGTTAAGCTACAAAAATGCTCTTATGTTTGTTGAATCAGCCTACCTGATTCCGTAGGTCATGTTCATGTACTGTAGCTGAACCCCCCCCCCCCTCCCCCCCCAACCCACCATGGGGTGAGACGTTGATGGTTTGAACCCCAGCCGGGACTTTAGGATACGAGCGTAGACGTTTCAGTCTATAGTACAGTACCTTAAATCCAAGGTTGAACTTTGGGATTACATCCTGGGGTAACTCCTTGCCGCACAACCCCACCCCCCACCCCGCAGGGTCAGAGCAAGAGAAGAAGGTGGTTATGAAGCGAGTGTCAAGTGAGTTTTAGGGGTAGTGAAGGCTCAAAATGGGTTACCCATCAGAAAGCTGGGGTACAAGTCCAAGCATTATCAAGCTGCCACTAATGAGCCCTTGACCCCTGACCCTGCACTCTGACCTCTTAACCTACATGTAAAAATGAACTGAATCTTAATACAACCTTGATCTAACATGTAAGCTAACATTTAGCTAGTTACGAAGTTACAAACGTCACTCCTCGTCATTTTGGCTACCTAACCATCCCCCAAATTTAATCGCTGAGTAGCACATCAAAGGGTCAACAGGCTAATCAAGAAAAATGGGAGCCATTGACCTTTGACCTGTTCTGGCTTAAGGAAAGGAGCATACAATAATGGGATAAGAGAGCATGCTATCTACAGTGCTAACAGCCCATTAGTGATAAAAGAGTCAGGCACAATCTGCATCTGTAAAGAAACATTTACGCTGGAGAAATTTCAGTCGAGAGAAAGAGTAACTATTCCAGCAAAACTAAATAAGATAATATCATTAGAATGTGTGTCATTGTTAGTTGATTTTTGCTCTTTGTTTAGGATGAATGTCTTGATGAAGGATACACTCACACTTCATATACAGTACAGACCAAACGTTTGGACACACCTTATCATTCAAAGGTTGAATTTGTATTATGGCAAGAAAAAAGCAGCTAAGTAAAGAAAAACGAGTGGCATCATTACTTTAAGAAATGAAGGTCAGTCAGTCCGAAAGACTGGGAAAACTTTAAAAGTGTCTCCAAGTGCAGTCACAAAAACCATCAAGCGCTACAAAGAAACTGGCTGACATGCGGACCGGCCCAGGAAAGGAAGACCAAGAGTCGCCTCTGCTGCGGAGGATAAGTTCATCCGAGTCACCAGCCTCAGAAATCGCAGGTTAACAGCAGCTCAGATCAGAGAGCAGGTCAATGCCACACAGAGTTCTAGCAGCAGACACGTCTCTAGAACAACTGTTAAGAGGAGACTGTGTGAATCAGGCCTTCATGGTAGAAGATCTGCTAGGAAACCACTGCTGAGGACAGGCGACAAGCAGAAGAGACGCGTTTGGGCT
>JAAGKR010003140.1:49709-62635 GCA_011419295.1 Clarias macrocephalus
GAACAATGATTTCAAGCATCACCCTCCTTTTAACATGTCAAGTCTGCCATTCTAACCCAATCAGCCTGACATAATGATCTCCAGCCTTGTGCTCTTCAACATTCTCACCTGAGTTAACAAGACGATTACTGAAATGATGTCAGCAGGTCCTTTAATGACAGCAATGAAATGCACTGGACCTCAGTGCAGCTTTTGACACCACTGGAATGGCCCTCTTGTGGCTCAGATCCTATTTGACTGATCGTTATCAGTTTGTAGATTTAGATGGTGACCATTCCTCATGTTCTCAAGTGGAGTTTGGTCCACTGCTTTTTTCCCTTTACATGCTTCCTCTGGGCAACATAATTCGTAAACATGGTACTAGTTTTCATTGTTATGCTAATGACACACAATTATACGTCTCAGCAAAACCAGATGAGAAAAAACAGTTTACTAAACTTGAGCAATGTGTGCAGGACATAAGAGATTGGATGTTAATCCAAAGTTATGGAATAGTCTTTCTATTAATGTTCGGGGCTCAGACACAGTCTCAGTGTTTAAGTCTAGGCTAAAAACCTATTTATTTCGCCAAGCATTTTTGTAAATAGATTAGCCCTAGGTAAAGGAGCAGATCTGGGGGACTTATGGACGTAGAGTATTATGGTGAACTGGTATGTTTAGATGCTGTCTTCCCCACTCTCATTGATCACTCAGGTTTGTTGTCGGTGAGGTGATTGGTGGCTTTACATCTCAGGGAGCCCTCATGTCTGTGTTTCCTTCTGGCCCTCCCTTTTAGTCATGCTGTCATAGTTAGTCCTGCCGGAGTCCCTGCTTGCACTTTGCACTAAATATTCATTCACCTTATACATTGTTTGACTGTGACCATACATACCTAACTGCCATCTCTCGTTCTCTCTCCTCTTCTGCTCTCTTCTCTCTCTCTCTGTCGAGCTATACATGTCGCTCCTGAGCTGCCAGTGATCCAGACCCCTCTCCCCTCTGGATCTGTCTAACTCGTCCTGGAGTCCTGCTTCTGGTTGGAGATCTCATAGGGATGGTTCCACTTTTCCACAAAGACTGTCCTGTCCTCGACTGAAGCAGACAACTGTTCTCTGGGGACCTGTGACTTTAGTCGCTCAATAGTTCAGGACTGGAATTTACTACAGTCTACCTGAGCCTCCAGGAACAAACTGGACTCCATCCAGTCCTGTCTTGCTCATCAGGGACAATCTTATCAGTTTGATTCACACACATTCACATTTCATACAAACTTAATTCTTTTGATTGTGTAAAGCTGCTTTGCGACAATGTCAGTTGTTAAAAGCGCTTGTATACAAAGCGCTTGTCAATTGTATACAAATAAAATTTAATTGAATTGAATTGAAATTGAATTGAAAGCTGTAGCAAAATTAACTTTGAATAAGACCACAACAGAACCACACCATATTTACCCACAGCAAATCAGCTATTAGAATAGTTTCCTCCACTTCAAGAGACTCTGTACGTACAATGTTATTCAAACCGATAATACCAGAAATAACTGAACTCCTATTAAAAATACTATAATTCTTCACTCTGCAATGGCTATGCAGCTACATTTAGGTTATTAAACCCCTAATTAGAAAACCTTAAATTTATAGCCTTGATTTACCTCCTCATAGCACAGAGACAGCACTGGTCAAAGTGGTACATCACTTGGATTACACATGTTTGTAATCCAAAGCACTCGTATATCAAAGTGAATTTTCCCATAAGAAATAACTCAAATGATTCGTTTGACAACCCAAAAATATTCATATACAAAATATAAGGTAGGGACTGGCAGGCCCCCTCAAATAGGGCCGCTGAAATAGGAAGCGACAGTTCACGACATCAGCAAATAAGGAAAGAAACTCTTTCCCAACCCAGATGGTGCAGATCTGCAAAAACAACTTCCTTGCACCAGAGAAAAGCATCTCACATCTCCACTCAAAATGGTGTAGAGCAGCACAAGTGCATTGAATAGGGAAGTTTCACAACCACCTGGCAGTTGCTGACCCCAGGAATGCGTTTCCTCTGGGCCCCAGAACATACAAAGCTTTCGGGACACGTACTATTTTAATCAGTTAAAGTATGCCACTAGGGCAGATATAAAATCATATATGTGTGTACATGTAGAATGTATGATGTCTTTGTGTTGTGTTCAACATGTTTACTATAAACTTAAGGAGTGTAATCAACGTGTACAGCCCTTGCTATAGATAAAGGTATGCAAGATATGGGATGTTTGGTATCAAATTAAACTCTGTATATTCAATGAACACTGATGTGCATGAAATCTTAGTCATATGAACCAAAATCATGTTAATACACTTTACCTAAATTACTAAAACTCCACTGAGATGGCCTCCCACGTGACAGAGCAAACCACAGGTAAAATGTATGCACGAAAATACAAACGGCTGTGGAACAGACCTTCACCGTGAGATTAAAAACCTAAGGTCTGAGCAGCCTCGGCACGTTTTTGAACGTCACGCCGTCTGAAGGAAGCAAGCGGATGCCTCTCTTGCTCCGCTCTCAACCAACGCCTGAACTTTGACTTCTGACCTGCGCCACTCATCGATCGAAGACTCCACTCTCCGACACGCAAAGAAACTTCGGCTTGAACTCCGATGCCACTTGGACGTCACCTTTGTGCAACGAAGAGGCCCGCAGAAGAAGTCTCAAAGTGTCGTTATCGGTAACCAGGCAACCAACATGCCGCCAAGGGCTTTCCCGAAAGACGTCACCTCAACCCCGCGCACCGACCAATCACCAATCATCAGCAATGCCGTGATTCCCTCCGCTGAAGGCGAACCAACGAGAACAACCATCACGTAACGCAAGTAAAACAAACAAAGCTTCATACCTTGCTGAAAGTGGTGCGCAATTCATAACTAACCCGTAAGATTAAACCCAAGGTTCTGTTCTTGTGACTTCCTCAGTTCTAGTAAACCTAAACAGACCTCTATTAACTTTCAGTCCCTAAACTGTTATGTGTATGTGTGTGTGAATGATTAAATAGCCTAGTTTCATGTAACGTAGATTAGTTCAATAAATTCTTGGTTCTTTATAAAGAACTCTTGTCTTGGTCATGTCTTTTAAAGTTTAAACATTTGCCCAGATCTTACGTTACCTTGCTTATAAATTGGTAAATACCTGATTTTGTATTATCATCGTCGGCCGCGGGATAAACAGAATTGCTAAGATACACTAAATCGTGCTAAACAAATTCAAATCAAATTCAAATTTTATTTGTCACATACACAGTCATACACAGTACGATATGAAGTGAAATGCTTAGGCAACTGCCCTGACCTTAGAACAAGAAAGAAACAAAAAAACAAAAACAAAAAAGTTACTTATCTAAGAAAGAATAAGAAAGAATTTCTATATAGGAAATAAGTAAATTTAACTAAGAAAGAATAAAATAAAATATTAAATATCTGTATGATACAAAATACAAAATATACACTAAAGGAAATTATAAGAAAATGTAACTGTACAATAGAAAATATAAGACTGTGTGATGTACTGATTAAGAGACCGTATCACCTGCGGGAAGAAGCTCCTCCTCAGTCTCTCTGTGTTGGCCTTCAGGGAGCGGAATCGCTTTCCTGACCTCAACAGAGAGAACAGTCCATTGCTGGGGTGGCTGAGGTCCTTCCTGATCTTCCTGGCCTTGCCGGCACCGCTTGCTGTAGATCGAGTGCAGGTCAGGGAGCTCGGTGTGAATGATGCGCTCAGCTGATCGCACCACCCTCTGAAGAGTTCGTCTGTCCTGCATGGTGCTGTTCCCGAACCAGGTTATGTTTTTCCTGTCAGGATGCTCTCTATGGTGCAAGAGTAGAAGGTCCTAAGCACCTTAGAGGGCAGTCTAAAGTCTCTCAGGCGTCTGAGGTGGTAGAGACGCTGCCGGGCCTTTTTCACCATGGTGTTGATGTGACAGGACCATGACAGGTCCTGCGTGATGTGTATACCGAGGTAACGGAAGCTGTCCACTCTCTCCACTGGGCTCTTGTTGATGAGGTCTGGTAGTTCCTCTTCTGCTTCATGCTAAAGTCCACTATCAACTCCTTTGTCTTGCTGACGTTTAGAAGGAGGTTGTTCATCTGGCACCAGTTTTTCAGATTTCCAATCTCCTTCAGGTAGGCCGTCTCATCGTTGTCAGTGATCAGGCCGACCACGACGGTGTCATCTGCAAACTTGATGCTGGTGGAGTTGGTAGAAGCTACGCAGTCGTGCGTGTACAGTGAGTACAGTAGAGGGCTCAGAACACAACCCTGTGGTGCTCCAGTGCTGAGAGTGATGGAGGCTGAGACATGTCCGCCCATCCTTACTGCCTGTGGTCTCCCAGGAAATTGGAATTGGAGATCCACTGACACAGAGATGAGCTGAGTCCCAGGTGTTCCAGCTTGGTGGTGGAGTGTAGAGGGAATTATGGTGTTAAATGCTGAGCTGTAGTCGATGAAGAGCATTTTAACATAATTCCCCCTTCTAGTGTCCAGATGAGTGAGAACAGTATTGGATCCAGTACTGTTCCACTGTAGTGGATCCAGCATGTCTGGTAGTGAGGACATGATGATGTCTCTGACCAGCCGTTCAAAGCACTTCATCACCACTGATGTGAGGGCTACAGGTCGATAGTCATTGGGGGAAGCAGGATGTGCTTTCTTCGGAACAGGAACAATGATGGACTCTTGGGCTCACCAACTGAGATAAGGAGAGGTTGAATATCTCTGTGAACACAGGTGCAAGCTGGTCTGCGCAGGCTCTGAGGATTCAACCTGAAATGCCGTCTGGTCCTGCTGCTTTCCTGGTGTTCACTCTCCTGAAGGCTCTCCCCAAGTCATGCTCAGAGATAATAAACGCGTTTCCGGTACTGGCAGTGTCTTCCTGTCTGCAGCCGTTAGCACCGCTAGCATTAGCAATGCTAGCGTCTTTAGCTGCAGCCTCGAACCGAGCAAAAAAGGTGTTCAGCTCGTCTACCAGAGTCATGTCCGCGTTCGTCATACCGGATGTTGGTGCTTTATAGTCCGTTATTGTTTTTAGTCCCTGCCACAGGCTCCTAGAGTCACTCTGTTGGAGCTGTGATTCTAGTTTACTCCCGTAGCGCTGCTTCGCCTCTTTCACCGCCTTCCGGACGTTATATGACGCAGCTTTGTACAGGTCCATGTCCCCCGACGTAAGTCCCGCATTATAGGCAGTGATGCGAGGTCTCAGAGCGTCGCAGATGGTTTTATCCACCCACGGCTTCTGATTGGGAAACGTTCTGATGGTCGTTTTCTGTACGGTATCATCCGCTAGTTTCCCGACGAATCCCACAACCGCTTCCGTAAAAACGCTGACATCATCAGAGCTGTTTCGGAACATGTCCCAGGCTGCGTCATCGAGCGCGTCCTGTAGCGCGGCCACCGATTGGTCCGTCTAGCGCGTGACCTCCCTCTGAACCGGAACTTCCTGTTTGAGTCTTTGTTTACACTGGATGGATAGATGATTAAGTGTATAAATTTATAACTGTATAAATTTTGTTCAGTTTAATCAAATTAACTTGAATCGTTAATGATTTGATTCACCTCTAATCCAGAGTTGAAACCCTACATTTTAATGGTGGAGAATGCGTTGAGCATTGTGTCCACATTAAAAATACAACAAATTAACCTGCACTTCATCTTTGAAAATAATCGTGGCTGGTGTATGACGAGAGAGGAGAGGAGGAAGGGGCTACTGTTTAGGACGCACACACACACACACACACACACACACTACTGGAATCACTGCTCTCTGTCCGAGTCTTTGTCGGAAAACTGGAATCTTTAACAAGGGACCCCTCTTATGACACATGCTTTTGCATCCTTTTAAGGATTTCACAGAAATGTGACGTTGCATTGTCGTTGAACAGATTCATCTCCCGCACTGCTACAGTCACTACACTTAAACACAGAATTAAAAAAATGCTTTACACACTTGGTCACAATGTTATAGTAAACAATACAAACGCACGGATGTTGTGATGACTATATGAGTGCCCACATGCACCGAGACTGAGCTACAGATGTGGCCATTAAAAATGAGTGCATTTTCCCGTGAAATCGCGCAATTCGATGCGCGCCATTCCGCGAGATCCCACAAGCAACTTTCGGGAATTTAAACAAATGTGTTGTGCTTCGCTGAATATCCGCCAGATGGCGCATGGAAGGACTTTATCTAAAAGCCAGACCAAGTAGAATTGTGTATAATTAGTTAGCCTAAAACAATATTGTTTCCAATGCTGAAGTAAACATGAATTTTATTTTGTTTTACAATAGATCTTTCATGATGAATGTGTCTACATGTGCTTCAAATTATTTTCATAATGAGGAAATGAGATACCCAAAATCGTTCTTTAAAATTCATAATAAAACGTTTCTTATATAGTTTTTGTAATTTCTTAACAGGAACAAAACAATGAAAGACATGGCAATGCCTCGGTTTAAATCGTCTTGAAATTAATTTAATTTCATGAAAGTAGGCTATCTGATAGTGTTAACTATACGAATGTCCCGATTCGTGAATAAGCCAACATATCTTCATTAAAACGAAAAATGTGTCGACATTGAGCACCATCAGAAGACATGAATATATATAAGTAAATATAAATTTTAACAATTATATAACTCATAAAAATAAATTTCAACAATTATTTGACCATTTGATTAAATTGAACCATTTAAATCAAACTTCATAGTTGGAGTTGATAGTTTGAGTGTAATTCACAAATTTACTGAATATATTCAGATTTTGTAAAATAACGACAACCATTTCCTTCTTACCAGTGCATCACAATGAACTGAAGCTCAGCATGTCTTCTTTCCTTGTTTTAATCTGTAATATTTAAGTAAAATATATTTTGCATATATCCCTAAATATTCATTTTTATTTATGGACAGGTGTATTACGAAGTGAAAACCTGTTGTTCAGTTGTTCTTTGTGTCCGCGCATTTCATACTGTAGGTGTGTATGCATGGAGAGTTTGTGTGAGCCTCATACTCTAGGTCAGCTCATATTTTTGCTGTTTGTGTCCAGCATTTCATCTATTATTTTTACCATGGCTGAAAATAATAGCTGGAATGTGATTGTGAATTTATGACTGAAATAAAGCAGTTCATCAGTGTGCGAAAACCCCAATTTGTGTGTAAACTTTCACTTTACAAAAGGGAGCATTTTGATCAAAAGCTGATAAATGCGTGTGATTTATCGATAAAAATGCCAGACAATCATTGCATCTCGCAATAATGCAGATCTTCATCAATAGATATTTTTAGTTGATAAAAAAAAAATCTTAACTAAACTACGTAGACCTAAACCTAGACACTAGAGCAGAATTTGGGCCTATCAATACTCATGTTAACTAACCCTTTTTAATTCATCTGAAAGAACGGAGCAACAGGTACTGGAAGAACTGGTTCTCTCCATTGGCCTCCAAGAGTGCATGGCTACGGTCTTCTCAGTGATAAATACTGACATATTTCTTTGTCCTCACTATCATCACACAATTATATAGCACACAGACATATGCTGGTGTTGTGAATTATACACTTCCTGTGACAAGTTCTAGGTCATTACTAAGCATTATTGTTGTTATTACCTTTTTATGTATTTGACCTGGTTCGGTTTGTTTGACTTCTTGAGTGGTGGGGATACTGAAGCCTTTGAACCCTTCCTCAAAATGTTTACCATATCATGCTCCTGGGACAACAAATACAGACAGGATATGTGGTATGGAGAGAATGAAAAGAAAGTGGGTTTGGTTTATACAAGCTGAATTCAGAAATGAGTAGAAATGTACTAGTACAGAAAAGCAACAGCACTGGTTCCATTGCCTGACAGTGGTTTGGTAATCACAAGGAAGATGCAGAACGAACAGTGATTATCTGCAAAATATGCCGCAAAACCACTGACACAAAAGTACCACTAATTTGTTTTATTATTTGAAATTCCACCCACTCACTGAAACTTGCCATGTTCAAATCTCCACCCACACCAAATGAAATGCCAAAGCAAACAGCCTTGAAGCAAACGAGTCTGGTTTCATTGTTCTCCAAATCATTGCCATGTGACAAAAAACAAATGCCAGATTTAATTAAGTTACTGCCACACTAAGCAATTACAAAAGCTATGACCTTAGTTAGTGTTATATATAATTATAGTTAGTGCCCGGATTCAAGCAACTCATTAAGACACTGGTTGCAAATTTTTTATAGAACACCAGCATTGTACATTTGAGTGAGAGAAATTATAGCCCACAAGCTAACATTTTTTCCTTAGAGGATTATACAGATAAGATCATTGCACAAGGTTTGCAAGATGCTCTCATGACATGGAACTTAATAGAAGATTGTTAACTGCTGGTACCTTGGCTGTTACCCACAGGGCTGAAATATACTTGATGGAGGGATATATATAGTATTTTATAGGGCTCAAGATTGTCCAGTACAGTTTTTTTTTCAGCACAACCTAGGCAATATGATGAACTGAATTATATATAAAATCATACAAACATGACTTTAAAAAAAGGGAATTCCGTGTAGTTTTTTTTTTTAATTTTTTTTTAGCGCTCTGCTGTCACAGAGCCGTGCTGATTAAGTTTTCTCCTGTGCTGTTTTTTTTTATTTTTATTTTTTAAGAAGAGTCTGTTCACTGTTGAAAACTGAGCATGTGCGACCATCAACATGCCTTTCTTATACTTTTTAGGGCAGCTAGCATCCGCTGCATTTACTGCCTCTCATTACACCGTTCTGGCGCTACCGCTCCTGAACCCAGTTATTCTGCTAGCGCGAGTGGGAACTGTTCACTACTAGTTAATCAACTGCAGTATATGCTTTGTGTAGGAAACATTGCAATCAAAGCTATGAGTCTGTATAAGTGGAGAAGACTGCGCTGTTATGCCATCGACTGCACCTTGCAATTGGTAAGCTTTGTCTCCCCCTAGTGACAATAATAATTTGTATGATTATGAGCAACATTATAACACTCTACTGGTAAACATTATGCTAAGGAATACTGTATATTAGTTTAATTTAATTAAAAACTGTCTGTGTATGTGCATGTGTGTTATGTATACATTAAAAAAAAATATAAAATATATTGCTAAGAAAAATTTGTGGTTAAATTGGATTTTACATCTTATTGTCCTAAGTGAAGCATGTGCATCACCTCTTCCACTCTAGCATCTTGGCAATCCAGGAAGAAAATGTTAAATATATTAACACAATATTGACTTCCCTCACACTTACCCAATTTATTCATGTTGTTTCATTTTTCAACAGATGTCTACAAAAAAAAAAAAAAAAAAAATCAGTTCACAAACACCATGGTCTTCTTTAGCCCTCACTAATTTTATCACAAGAACAGAAACAACAACAATGGAAACTAAGCCACTAAGCTAAGCTACACTGCTGTGCTGTGTGCAGTGCATGCCTGCGAGGAGTGAAAGCCATCGGAAATCAACAAAATCTCAATATTTTCCGAACCCACCATATTTTAAAACTATGAAATAACACATATGGAATTAGATAATTACATAACAACAGTCAGTGTTATTTTAAAACACAGAGGTCAGCCTTTCTGGAACAATTCTTGAAAGAACAGTATTGTCAAGTGCATTTGCAAAACCCATCAAGCACCATAATAAAGCTGGCTCTCATGAAGACCTTCCCAGGAAGGCAAGACCAAAAATTACCTCTGCCGCAGAGGAGAAGTTTATTTAGATGAGTTATCAGCCTTAAACATAACTAATTAACAACACCTCAGATTAGAATTGTTATAAAGGCTTTACATATCATGGGTAGCGGATACAGCTCAACATTAACGGTTGAAAGGAGATTATTGCATTTGGATGCCTTCACCAATGCTTTACAATGTAGAAAGAAATAGAAATCAGGAATGACCATGGAGCTGGAAAGTGATCCAAACCTTTTGAGCCGTAGTGTACATGTATTCATTTAATTTTTTTTTTTTTGAAAAACCATGGGAAAAAGGGCACTTTCTCTTGAGGAAGAAAAAGGGCAGGTGCTCGAGCCCCCTTTAATGTCTGTGTGTACATGTGCCTGTTAATCTAGCTAATCGGGCTATGAAGAATCAAACATACTTAGCATGTAAACTGTATTAGCTAAACATGTGCACAGGTATGTGCCAAATATGGTATACCCAACATGGATATGAACTGTAGCTATTTATATGTCCAACATGTGTGTAGTGGAGTATGAATGTATATGGTAAGGTAATCCCAGGCAGTATGGCAAGGGAGACCACGGCTGTAGAGCCGTGATTAATGTGGAAACACTAAGTATCTCTCATCCCTCGCCTCTGAGGGAGCTCGGCCAATCAGCTTTCTTTAGGCCTCCGGCTGCAAAAGGTTACACCATCACCCGGGAATCTAACTCGCGATGATAGGGCGAGCACTTTACCACTGCACCACTCGGAGACCCCCCTAATGAATTTATTAAAATTAAACTGGCAATTGGCAAACTTACTTTACATCATGTATAAATGTCATTACCAATAAAGAACTAAAATACAATATACCGAATATTTTTTGATCAAGAAGTGAAACAATCAGATAATGTTTATGTTCAGTGATTTCTGTCAACATTTATGGCCAAACCTATTTTTGATTATACATTTATGACGGAATGTGCACATGTAGATTCTAATAAATACATAATTTCCCACAATTTCTCGCACACATGCTCTAAGCCTGCAAATGTTTAAGTGGCCAGTGTGTTAGAGAAATGTGCAGGGCATCGCCAGGCCTCGGTGTCAAGCCTGCGAAAAACACTTTACCAAGTATCCAGACCTTTAGGTGGCGGTAGTGCACGCCTACTTTGCCTAATGCAGATCAAATGAAGAAGACCAAGCAGCCGGTGAAGGTGGATTTCACTTTTTTGCACCGAATTTTAAATTAAATGCGCAGTTATTACTGACAAGGAGTCAGAATGGTTCTGTGGTCAAAAAACATGTAGTATATTTTAGCTGAAAGTTACATCTTATGTTTGTTCTTAAATTGCAAAAGGAATTCAAATGCTACCTGTGGTTTAGCATGTGGATTAGCATGTCTAGGTAACTAACACTAGTGAGGTTGAAAGTTGCTGTATTGTTTTTTATTTGTTTGTTTTTAATGGTAAAAATCAGTCAGCTGGTTACAATATTATTATTAGGCTAGTCCTAAGTTAACCAGTGTGGTTTGACATATTAAGTTACTTTTTACCTTTTTTTTTTAATAGTAAGTTAATGTTACTGCATGATCAGTTTTTGCAAACCAGTCGTTTTATTATAGAGTGTTTAGTGTTTAACAGAACATGTAACCTTAGAGACATCAGTTCTATGAATAAAGAATCTATATTCTATAAATAAAGACAAATATTTGTTTGTGGAAAGGTTATCTTCGTAATTATATACACTTTGTAACAGCAGGAGATTGTTTCAGAGTCTCCATCTGCACCACAACATCAGTCAGGTAAGCACCAGCCCATGAGCAAGCTCGAGCCCACCTCTCAACCTTCAGACAGTTGGGAATTAAGTAGCTGAATGGTGTTTAGGTAAACCTCAAATGTTTTCATACATTAAATTTTTTTATTACATACAATTTTCTTCCATTAGATACTTAGCAGTTTTAGGAGACTCCACAAGGGAAGACTGATGTAGTTGGTGAGAAAGAACTTTTCCAGACCTGTTCCTATAGCCCTTACATACAGCAAGCAACCAATTTTCTCTTTAAAAATTTCCATCTCCTTTTTGGCTGATTCTTTTCACTGGAAGATTGTCACAATGCTGTAGAATTTTGTAACTCCTGTATTAATAATACTTTGAGTTTAGCAGTGTGACACTTAATATCTCTGTCAGGTTGTGTGACATTTTGTATAATTTAGTGTCTTGATTTGCCAGATTTTGCTGGTGTCTGACATTGTGTAAATTGTAAATTTATTAAACAATAAAATTGTAGATTGTATTTTGCACAATTAAATTCATCCCATTTATTTATTTATTTTTATGCATGGGCTTGAATTTACAAATTAGTGGTAATAGTGAACTGTAATATTTTTAATATTGTTAACCTGCTGGTTTTAATGTTGTGGTGGACAGAATGGACACTGACTTCTCTCAGGTGGTGTTTGTTGTGGCTCGTCATTGTTCCCATGATTAATGTGGGAGCACTAAGTACCTCTCATCCCTCCCCTCTGAGAGAGCTCGGCCAATTCGAACCAGCGATCTCCGGATGATAGGGCGAGCGCTTTACCACTGCGCCACTCGGAGGCCCCAATATCTCTCATTTGTGTTTCATGCATCTCATTTATATCTGACTGTAATCTCATTTGCATAAGCATATTGTAAGATCTGTAGAAGCTCAGTGGTCTGCGCACAATCTCTTTCAGGTGCACATTTCTCTGAGTACACCGTTTTCACTGAGGTGGTGCTACGAAACACGGATCTTGGTTTATTAATCTGTGCGTCTGGTTTAGGTTTAGTGTTTCACTGAATAATGCATGACCTTTCATGAATATGTAAGACCTATTGACCTCTGACAGAGAGAGGCAACTTACTAAAAGCAGACCAAAAGTCATCAGCACATCACTCCCCTCCAAACAGCGAAGCCGTTACCATTTACTTACATCTTAAAAGAGTCGTTTACATAAATCACTGATCAATAGCTCATGATACATACATTTAAACAATTTATTCATACCGATGTACCTGTTGTACATGGAAAATTACAGAGACATTTACAAAGAGTCATATAAGAGCAGTGGCAGTTGGCACACCTAAACATACATAGTTATTTTTTTATATTCTAAATAAAAATGTTATTCTAAACTTGGGCTATTATTTTTCACTTACACTATTTGTTTATTTTAATTTAAATGAGGTTTGGGCTCTGGGATGTTGAGCTG